>JANQBM010000008.1:30177624-30205217 GCA_025594535.1 Erythroxylum domingense
CAATTCCGGGGTATCATATTGATTATAATCATCAAAACATTCAGATATCAAGCCCTCATTAATATCATTTGTATTTAAAATTTGGACCATTATAAAACAATGTGAAATCAATATCATAACCTAATTGACCACTTTAGATTTTCTAGCTATATGATTTTAGGTCAACTTTGCATAATTAATCTGATAGGGTAAATGACAAAATTAGGTAAAACTTCCTTCTGTAAAGTTGTTCTATCGTGTCTTAAGTTTCTTATGACTCAAAGATCATCCAATTTCATTCAGTATTCAATGAGTTATACACAAAATACCACAAACTGTGCACATGTGAACTTTTGGCTAGTACATGATCTACCCTCTAATTGTACAACTCATATCTTTCAGCTCAGATATCTAAAAATTACAAACCTTATACCCATTTAAATCTAAGAGAATAAGCTACAAATTTGGTGAGACAACTCAGCCTAATTTGGCCCACATCAATACAGTTTATTCAATAACCACAGGACAAGATTTCTGTCCCTAGTAGTGTTACAGCCTAAGCTGAAACTTACTTTCAAGCTCAATTTCAAGACCCTTAAGGACAGAATTCAAATTCACTTTCTTCTTACATTTTGTAGAAAAATGTCTCTAATTCAATTTAAATTAAGAATCATTTCATTTGTAACTCTATTGATCAAAATATAGCCAAAATATCGAAGCATATTCAGTAAAAACATTCCTGTTGTCAAATTCCAGCACACATCAACATTTTCATCCTAACACAGCCTTTCGGGATAACTTTGCATGATCATTATGACAAGGAAAATGGTGTATTTGAGTAACACTTTCTTCTATAAAATTGTTCCACTATGTTTCTAGTTTCTAATAACACTAGAACCATACAATTTGATTCAGTATACTGAAAGTTATATCTAAAAGAGTTCAGACTATTTTTAAACTGTAACCGAACTCCTAACTCTACTTCCAGCTAGATTTTGAAATGCTTAAAAATAGAATTAACATTTGGCCTCTTTAGAAAAGTTGTAGAAATATGTCTCTAGTTTAATAAGAATAAAAATCAACTCATTCAGATATCTATAGCTCAAGTTATAATTAGAAAACCGAAGCATGATCATAAAAATTTTCCAATTCATAACATTCCAGTATACTTCCACATCAACAACTTATACAATCTTTCATAATTCAATCATCATAATCACATGCCTTAAAGATCATATTTCTACCTACTTGTTAAGCTCAACATCTCCTTCAAAACCTCAAGCTAAATCTAGCCCTCTGAGCTTGCAAGATTGTCATAAAGTAAAGGTAAAAACAGGAACAACAAAAATCTGGTGCTTTGACTATCTTGTAAAGGTTAAACATATGACATTGATCTGGTCATTTATCAAGGTTGAACCCAAAATACGGAGTTGAATGTTAGCGGCAACATTCGGTGGAGAAAGGAGAAGAAGATAGTGGATTTTTCCAGCAGCAACTTAACTTAATTCAACTAGCTGCAAGGTGTCTCCAAACTACCTTAACATGTTTCATTTGGCATGTAAGTCATTTATCACCTCCTTAGGCTCTCACATGTCTCTTAATTACTAGTTCATTTGGCATTCACTCATGCTGTCATTTGTCAACTAATTAAGCACCCTATATGTTACCACATATACAAGTCATTTGTCATATACATATATTGCCACATGTCACACCATAATTGGTCCAAAATGCCCCAATTTTTTTGAAAATTTCTAAAATTCACCAAAAATTCCAAAATAATAACTATTATCACCAAATAAATTTTCAACTCAAAATAATTCATCAAAAATTTCAAAATATCCAAAATGTACAAAATTGCCAAATCATATTTAATATACTCTAATTAAATCCATCATTTCCATATATAAACCAATTTATCCAGAAATGCCAATGAATGCATGTACAATCATATGAATGTGCAAAATAAATGTTTATGTCATAATTAACTTACGCATAAGGTGTATTTTTTGAATTTCATAAAAATTTCTCATAATTACTTATTATAGCCGTAACATGGGTAACGAGATGTTACATCAGGGATCCTCACTTTACATACATTGGGATTTCTATTGTTAGCTTATTGTAACATTTTTTACCCTTGCCTAATAATAAATATTCTTTCAATTTCCAAAAGAGGAACTTTTTTCGGCATACTAGATCTGCTCATATGTCACAAGAAAAAGAAAGCTTATAGTGATAACGTTCGAACCAATTTGCAAAGCCGAAAAAATACCAAAAATCCTGAAAAGAATAAGAGAAATATCAATACTGAATAAAGGCTAAAAAGCCATGACGAGAGATAAAAAGGGGCTTGTACGAAGGTAGAGGAAACGAGAATAAGGAAAGTAGCAACAACCTAGAGAAATGTACCAACTGTAATCACACAGTCGCAGTTGTAGCGTCAACTAAAGGGTAATATGAAGATTGAAGCATGGATCTAAACATAGTAAATGAACGTAACCCAGTTGGATTTTTGTGTAAAGCTACTCCAACTTTTTGTACACTACGAGACAATAATTCGGCTGCAATAGCTGCCAAATTCACCAGAATCAGTGTTAGTGTCTTCTGTTTCTTGTTGAATCTTCGCAATTGCTAATTTTGTTTTAGGATTATATGTTTAAGTTTAAATAAATATTATTAAAAATAGCAAATTATTAAAGCCTCGTTGGCATTCATATGAGTGGCACAATTGACATGCTACATGTTTATCACTAATGTTGTTGTCACTCCTTTTAAAAAAACTATAAAGTTAAGATGTAAAGCATGTAATTTTATAAATATTAGGGATGAATTGGTACTAAAATAAACCGTAAACTCTATCTTAAACATTTAGTACATTGTTAGGAGGTAAATCATGCCCTTAACCCAATGTTATAAATATTGTAAATCAATACCGGATCTAATTATAATATAATACGGTAGTAATAATGATCAATATTAGATACTATTTTGGTTATTAAATATAGAACATATTTTTTAAGCTTTTCCGCACTTATTGTCTCAATATACCAACTGCCATGTGCTTCTTTTACATGTATTGTACTCGGGCTCCACAGCACTATCAGCCCACTCCACTTTCTAGCATGTGGAAGAAATTATGGAACTTACATCTGCCATCTAAAGTTCTAAATTTGGTATGGAGATTGGCTCATAATTGTCTACCCCTAAAATCCAACCTGATTATCCGCCGGATTGATGTTGATCCATATTGTGTTTTGTGCTCACGGGGGATAGAGGAGAATCAACACTTATTTCTTGATTGTATTTTTGCAAGAAATTGCTGGAATTCAGTTTTACCTGAGCTATTGTAGGTGTTTGATAGTGATCCATCAAATGTCAATTCAGGTATGGTTGGCAGAGCTGTTTGATGTACTAAGTTACTCAAAGTTGCAAAAATTTTGTTTACTTTTATGGGGTCTGTGGTTAGTTCAAAATGAGGTGTTATGGCAACAGTCCAGGTGCTCTAGTTCTCAACTCCTATTACGGGTTCGTTCTTTCTGGAATTCTTGGAAAGCTGCTCAAGCATCCAAGAATCAAAGGGCTGATAGTTTTGTCCAAAGGGAAAGTAACTGGAGGAGACCGTCGATTGGATATGTGAAATGCAATGTGGATGCGTCTTGGAGGAATGTAGATATGCAGGTGGGTGCTGGATGGGTTGCACGTGATGCTGCGGGTGATTTTATTGAAGCTGGGCAGTTGAAATTACCTGCTGCTACAGATCCTTTTACTGCAGAAGCGATAGCCCTCTGATCAGCTATAGATTCAATTAAGCAAAGAGGTTTTCATTCTAATGTTGTCTTTGAAACTGATTGCCTTATCCTTGTGCAAGATCTTGCTGCATATAGAACTGATTCCTCTGTTGCTGGTTTAATCATAGCAGATTGTAAAGATATTTTAAAGGAGCTACAGCAAAGCTCGGTTTTATTTGTTCCTAGATCAGCAAACAGGACTTACTAACCACTTCTGTCTGTTCTTTGCCTGGTCCTGAGGTTTGGGAGGCTCCTCCCGCCTCTATTTCTCATGTATTACATGTTGACTTAAGTTAACGAAAGCTTAATCCTTTGTTCCAAAAAAAAAAAAGTACGTAAATGATAAACAAAACATGCAATTATATTGGCCAGATGATGGATTATCCCTAGATGTTAGAGAAAGAAATTGTAGCTTTTAGAGAGAGAAAATACGTTTTTTTCTCATTTCATTGTTTCCAATTCCTTTTTATTCCTTTCGCTGCAAAGTTTGCAACGTTTACATTGTTGAAATTCTTATTACATGCATTATTTTTTTTGATTACATTAGGTATTTTAGCTTAATCGGACTAATCCTAAATTCCTAAGACCTCACTCCAAAAGTTCTAGAAGATGTAAATTTGGAAACTCAAGATTCTTCAGGTTCCTACGTAGCTTATACACTTCTGCGTACAAGGAGCTGTCACATACTTGATTGGTCAACTGCTGATTGATCGCTGACCCTATTCAGTATCAGGTTCCCTAGTAGCTTCAACTCCCAGACTACCGCTGGAAGCAAAGGGTTTGTAATTGATCCGATCAAAGAGTTTTGCCCAAGAGACTAGATGATCATCAATAGGACAAAAACTCAAAACCTCCTGTAAGGGAAAGTCTTAAGTGAGGAGTTTACACCATTAGGTCATTCCTCGTTATCTTATTACATGCATTATTTGTTTATATCGATGGGCACAGTCTTTTCTTCTCTACATAGCATCTGGGGTTCTCTCCTTTTTTCTTATAAAGTAAAAAAGTGAAAATTTTCCCCTTTTTCTGCCCTTCTTAACAGGTGTCGGGAGTGTATGATTCTTAGCTTAGTTTCTTGTCACTTCAGTGAGTATACCTGCAACGGGCTATGGGTTGCAACCAGCTAACATGGCAGGTGGAGACGAGTGGCGACAAGGAGTGGTGACGGGTGGCTGGTGCGTGGCATCGGTGAGAAAGAGCGAGAAGGTTGCAGAGAGAGGCGACATAAGTTAGGAGGAAGGAGAGTCGGTGGATTAAGTAGGTTAGAGTTAAATTTTTTTATTTTTACAATTTAATCCTCCAACATTTTAAAATTTTCAGATTTAACTGATATTTGATTGATATTTTAAAGATTAATCCGTACAAATTGAAAAAGTCGGTACTAAATTCGAACGTCGCACTAAATGTTTTTAGTACTGTTTCTAATGGACATATCAATTTCAAACACATAAGTTTGCTTTTACCTAAATTTTTGGACATCAATATTTCATAAATAACAAAGTCTAGAAAAATCTGATTACAAATATTCATGGTATCGTATTTTGCTGACGGTTAGATATATGGTATATATATCTACTTATATTTTTCTTTTACGTAATTTTATAAATTGGACTTATCATATATTTTTATTAATTGAAACATCATAGGTAATTAATAGTCCTTGTTTAACTTGAATTCAAAAACCATATAAATAATCTTCTAGTTATGAAAGAATCTTATTTTGGATTGAAGTCTATCTTGAGAGGGTGTGTAATACATTGCATGGGTATAAAACTTGGGGGCAGAGTTCGAAGTTGCGAGTGACCATGCGTTGATGGAATTTTGTACACAGCTGAAAGTGTATGGGTGGCTGAATTTTGTAAACAGCTGAAAGTGTATGGGTGGCGTTTTTATTGGTTGGAAAGATTAACATGATAATTTTATATTGTTGAAAAGTCCATATTCTGTTGTGTTTTTATTTAGCTTTTAGAGTCGCTCACAACTGGATAGTTCTAGTACATTGTGTGTATGCTTTCAGGCTACGAGATTCACAACTTTGCATTGATTTTTTTGGAGTGTTGATTAAGCTGGAAGTTCATCTTTGTGGAATGACTCTTGGGTGAACTGTTTTGTATGTTGCGTGCAACTATTGTTGTGGATTGTGTGTTGTGTATGCAATGTAGCCGTAACTTGGTTTATATTTCTGCGTGAATCAGTCTATTGTTATTGTGACGATTTCTAGATTTATTTTATTATAACTGAACTTTTCAGGAAGCTGTTTTTTTTTTCTCAAGTATAATATTATTCTGTTCTTAGTTGATTGATTACTTATTTAATTGTCTTCTATTAAAAGTAGTTTAGAAAAATCTTCTATTGAGCTTAACACAAGTTAGTGAAATAAATAAATTATACCATATTGTATTAATAGATTTTGGTATCGTTTAATTTAGTACATTTAATTTTTTATTATTTATGCTTGCCATAAATAGATAAATTTTGGTATCGTTTAAATTTGATGCTTTCAATTTTTTATTATTTATGTTTGCCATAAATAGATCATAAAATTTGCTAAACAATTACTTAAAACGGTTTTTCATTGACAAATATAAGTTGGCAGCCACAGGAAGGAGCAGAGTTTTGATCAGCAGCATTCAGACATTTCTTATTTCATCGCTTAGTCTAAATTTTGCGACGACCCACTAAAGAAGGGCGAATAAAACAGAAAATAAGGTTGGCTGTAGGCTAAGATTAGCAACATTATGTCCTATTCTATAGGAGGTTTCCAGATTTAGCTGCAACATTTTCGATCTTTCTTGGGAAGAAACACCCAAAACAATCATTATCACTGAAGATATTAGACAAGGCTTATGGTTTCGAAAAAGTCAAAATTCCCGTTCCTGATGTATCTCTTCATGATGCTTCATCGCTGGCGCCGTCCCGATCTGGCTTTTGTGCTGTGATTGCAGGCCAAAACTCACATCACCTATTGTACTATCTGCGTTGTCAAGAGAGAAAATAGTAAAAGGGTGGATATCAGGGAAAAAAAAGGGAAAAAGAGCTACTCTTTTTTGTTTTGAAAGGCGGAAAAAGAGCTACTCTAAGCTTTATTTGTGCTCTCTAAATAATGACAGGAACTAGTCCTAGGTACCATAGGAAGCCGCTAATGAAGACATTTCTTTCCTTTAGATTTCCAAAAGAAAAGGGTAGTAGTAGTTAAGCCTGAAATTTCATTAGGATGAAGGGCTTTTGACAATACAGCATACCATGTTGAAGAAGGAAACCAACACCGTTGGCTCTCGATGGAACACCCATCTTGTCAAACTGGAGTTTTAGAGCTTGGACCACTCTTGCTGGTATAAGAACAGTAGAACAGCCTGTTCAAGAAAACATAAATGCGATATCAGGGATTATCTCAATTTTGACGCCATCTACAAGGTTATTACATGATATTTGTCCAAGTTACTCAGTTGGGTTTTATATTTCCTAACTTATTGGCTGAAAGGTAATTTGCGAGAGAATGAGACTAACGGGCTATAATGAAAGATTCCTGTTTGCACCTACCATAGTTGAATTAGCCAGTTGAGGAAGAATCTAACATACATGTGTACAACTAACTAGATTCCATAAGCCTACCGACAAAAGAAATGAAAATATCCAACTTTATCTCTTTTGTTTTTTTGGGAAATTATAACGACTTGTAATCACGAAACGGAATCTTTTATCTAATGGTATCTCACCAGGTTTCTTGCGTGACTCGTTAAAATTGCCAACGTTTCGAGGGAGGAACACCCCCGTCCCGCAAGACGCTCTCTTTGTTCCGGATTCACCTAGGAAAATTGCTCTCATCTCTGAGCCGTTTATTCCATTCTGCTGTTGCAGATTTAGATTATTCCGTGAAAGCTTTTGCTTATCTGTACCAAACCCAACTCCAGCTTTCCCTTTGTTTTGAAATTGCCTAAGCTGATGCTTAGATTCTGGCTGTTTGTGACCAGTGGCTTGTTTTCTCCAATTGAAAGCCTCTTGTCGCTGCTTCACAAATTTCTCTTGTTTCATCTGATGGACATGCAAGTGTTATCAGTAATATGATTATATAAGAACGCAGGACCATGAACTTTAATTCTGGTCTCATACGCTCTCAAAATCCTCTCAAATTCGAGTTCAGTTTCACAAAAACATAAGAACGAAAGAAATGAGAAACAGTAAACTTGTTGCATGGTTTAAGATATAATTCTTACTTGAATTGCCCGTATTTGGTCTTCGATCAGTGCTTGCTTGGACCTAAAATCCAAACTGCAACTCTTTTGATTCCTCGCTGTTAAAATTACAGAACTCAAAGGTTCATAATTTTCTGAAACTGATTCGCCACAGTTGTTCTGTCCAAATTCATCAATTATGTTTGGCTCCTCGAACTTTATTCCGAACGCAAACTCTTTTCTGCTCCTACCTGAATATGAAGATAAAGTTGAATGTGATAGACACCAGGACTGAAAACCACAAATAAACAGCTCGTCAGGGATAAAAAGTAATGCATGCAGTTCCGTTTTATAAAAGCTGAAATGACAAGGAACAATGTGGGGGTACCGCTTCATGCTTGTTGTCGTCGTCCTGTAGCATGTGATGAGTCATCTGGCGAGTCAACTCAGCAAGATAATCATCGTCTTGGTCAGTGTCCGAAGACTCAGTAAAGCCCAGTTCAGAGTCAACCGGTGAATTCATTGAAGATGCAAGATCGTAGGAAGTACAACGAGAAGGCCAGTTTTGGCTGACAGATTCGTTCTGTTCAGAGAAAATCTGGGAGGAAAAGAACAGTGATTCCTTCTTTTGAAGGTCAACAGCCATCATGAATAACTTCAGTTCAGACAGTAGAAAAAGAAAAAGAGGATGGTGATCTTGAGTTTCTATGATTGGCAATGGCAGGCGTTTCAGGTTATTTACTGAGGATACAATCACAACCGTTCACAGACACAAAACCTGAGAGAGACTGCACAGGAAAAGTCTACTTGCCGAGGTCGGATAAAACTAGGTCGAGTAGTGAGTCTAGTTAGTTGCAAACTGTTCATTCTTGGGCTTTGGTAGTTGGATCCTATATTCGTCCTGTTGTCAACACAGCCATTTGTCTGACATTTTATTAGCTTTGACAGATTTTAGGTTTGTGCTTCCTTTTAATTATATTCTTTCAGAAAATTTATCTTTTATATCGTCTTACCTAATAAATAATCTAAATTAACAAAGATAGTCAGAAATAGAACCAATGATATCATAATTTTATATGAAAAATTTGGCTCTTAAAAACCTTGACTTATTGTGTCAAGTGAGCTTTGCTATAGTTACTAATTAATTTTTATATTTAAAATTTATAATACTTAAAAAAAATAAACTAATATATTTTAATTTCCTAACAGACACTTGATATACTTTAGATCTTAAAGCATATGAAATACCTGGATATGTTATAGTTTTTTTTTTGTTCCGAAAGAAAAACACTCAAAACTAAATCAAAACAAGTTTATCGCAGGCCTCTGCGGTACACAATTCCCTGCTTATCCCGGTGAAAACACTCCAAAATTGAAACTGGAGGTTGCTGCAAAATATGGAGGCCTGGGATGGCAAGAACAGCGAGGGCAGCCAGGTTATCCGCACACTGATTCCCTTCACGATGAACATGCTGAAGTTTCACCTCCCATTCTCTCAGAAGTAACCTGCGGGTACATGTCAACAAAAAATTATTACTGTCAAGCTTTGTAATGGCAGAGGATAGTAGATCCAAGACTTTTAAAGAGTCCACTTTGATTATGAGACGGGGATACCCCAGCGACCAAGCCAAGGTGAGACCTGAGTGGACTCCCCAGAGTTCTGTCGTAAGAGGCGAGCTGCTGCTCAGGTGATGTAGAAATCCCCCACACCACTGTCCGTGCCAATCGCGAATTAAACCGCCCGCGGCAGCTATAGATGACGCTTGCTTAACTGTGCCGTCGGTGTTGAGCTTTACGCAGTCCTCCGGAGGTTTGCACCACCCTACTGGACTGCCTGCCGGTAAGCCCAGAGTCGGAAAAACACAATTTTCCACTGCCCTTGCCCTAGCTATCCAGTCCATAAACGCTATCACTACTCTCGTACCATCATCTGGCCAGACAAACCCAACTTCAAAAAGACTTTTATTGGGCCAAGTCCAAAGCAGCCAGCAGGCAACGCCAAAAAGCGTAGCCCAATCCTCGTGCAAGACCTGAGATTGCGACAAGAGATTGGATTGTATCCATCTTTCCCTGTCCTGTTGAAAAAAGTCCGCATTGACCACCTCCGCGGGAAATTTTCGCCAGAATGTGCGCACTCTTGGGCAATTCCGAATGACATGAAGGGTGGTTTCTTCCTATCCACATATGTGACAACTACTGTCCGTAGAGATATGACGCTTTACTCTTTGTTGATTAGTCATGAGTTTGTTCTTGGTCATTAACCAGAGGGATGATCGGAGCCTCTAAGGCCCCGCCCATTTCCAAATTAATTCCCAGATGGTCTCAGCCCTGTCCAGTAAAGGCCCTTCGATTAACTCATAGGCAGAAACCACTGTAAATCTCCCATGATGAGTATAGGCCCATCGTATGTTATCTTCCACTGGATCCGTTGTACTGATGGTGATCGTTGCAATAGCCAAGCAAACTGGGGAAGGAAGGTATTGCTGGAATAAATGCCACTTCCAGTGGCCATCCTCATTCATAAGGTCCGCGACTTTAGCATAGAAGATATGGTCCGGGATTGGTGCGGTGGCCACTCCCAGAAGAGGGCCCCACTCATGCACCCAATTATCTAGCCAGAAAGAGATATGTCTTCCATTGCCCAGCTGTCAACTGATACCTTGGCACACGAAAGGCCAAATTACCGAGACACCCCTCCAGAAACTCGAGGCCCCTTGTCGAGCTATCGAAGTAGGGATGCAGTATAGGTCCATATGATATTCGTACGACTCGGACCCATAAGGTGTCCTGTTTTATAAGCAAGGCCTATCCCAGTTTTGTTAGCAGGGCATCATTGGTAGATCTAATCCCCCTAATGCCTAATCCCCCTGTCTTTTTAGGCTGACACATAGAGTCCCAGTTAACTAGGGACATTTTCTTTTGCTCATCAGAGGAACCCCATATAAAATTTCGCATGAGGTGCTCCAAATCATCACACAGTCGACGCAGAAGGCGAACTGTTTGCATCGTGAAAATAGGGAGGCTGAGATCACAGATTAGGTTAAAGTGAACCGTCCAGCTAATGAAAAATTCTTGGCGTGCCATCCTGTTGGTTTCCGTTGAGCATTATCTAGGATATGTTGATAAGTATTACTCGTGGAACGCTCATGAAGCAAAGGCACTCCAAGATATTTGCCCAGATTGTTCGTGCTTGAAATGTGCAATGCTTGACTGAGGTGTCTGGCTGTTTCCAGGGAAACATTCTTGGAGAAATTTTTTTTTGTTTTGTCCTTGTTAACCTTCTACCCCGAAGCCTTACAAAACACCTCGAGTGTCTGTGCGATAACTTGCGTCTGTTCAACCGTAGCTTCTGCGAAGAGAACCAGATCATTTGCAAAGAAAAGGTGAGAGATGGGGCGGCCCGTAGTGCTCAATTTTAACGGATGCCAACGACCTTATTCCATGTCTCTCGATATAATATGGCCTAAGCATTTCATGCACAGGACGAATAGGTATGGTGAGATCAGATCGCCTTGTTTAATCCCTCTAGATGGGTTGAAAGGATCCAATAATGTCCCCTGCCAAGCCACCTGCATGGACACAATCGTAACACTCTATATAATGACCCAAATCAGTTGATTCGGTAATCCGATATCTACTAATGTATTATTAATAAAGTCCCAACGGAGCTGGTCATAAGCTTTTTCCAGGTCCACTTTGATCGCAAAGTAACCCTTCCTTCCCTTCTTCTATCTCATCGAATGGATGGCTTCCTGGGCTATGATGATATTATCGGTTATATGACGTCCCGGGATAAAACTGCATTGGTTCTCCTTTCCTAAGAAGCCTAGGTGGTGCTTCAATCGATTAACAATGACTTTTGAGAGAATCTTATAAGTCACGTTACAGAGACTAATTGGTTGGAACTGGGTGAGATTAGACGGAGAGGGGTTTTTAGGGATAAGAACTAGGATGGTCTGATTAAGAGCCTTATCCCACCTTTCCTGTCTGAAAACTGACCAAATATACTCTGTTACTTTGGGTCCTACTCGCCCCTATTGCTTTTGAAAGAAGAGGACATTGTATCCATCAACCCAAGGGGCCTTATTCGGGTTCATGCCAAAGACTGTATGGATTTCAATGGGATGGATGGGTTGGGCTAGATCGCGAAAATTGTCCTCAAAAAGAGAGGGAAAGGTTCCAGATAGCGGGAAGTTGTACATGTGATGGGGCTCTAGAGAGTAAAGTTGAACAAAATAGTCTCTGGCTAACTGGCTCAGTTTCCCTGGGTCTGTTACTACAACCCCCTGTGAGTCCTAGAGCCTCTCGATCATTATTTTCTTGCGTTTAGAAATGGTTAGAGTGTGGTAGTATTTGGTATTTCTGTCACCCTTCGATATCCACTCACACCTTGCTTTCTGATGCCAATAAATTTCTTCACTCAGCACCTGCATCAGCTCCCCACTCAACTGTTCCTCCAAAACTAACAAAGGCTCCATATTGTTGTCAGTCATGGCTCTTTGAATGCCCTGTAATCATGCTAACAGACGTTTCTTTCGATGAAAAATATTCCCAAAGTCTGACTGATTCCATTTCTGGAGTTGGAGAGCCAGATTGGTAAGAGACTCACCTAACGACACCTCGTCCGAATTCCAATGCTCAGTTACCATATTTTCAAAATCAGGATGGGTAAGCCATACATTTTGAAATCTAAAACGTGGGGATCTTATTGAGTGAGAAATCGGCTGAGTAAGTCGAAGCCACATAGGTCGATGGTTAGAACCAAGGAAAGGTAAGTGGTAAATAAGGGTTTGCGGGAAGGCGTGCAACCACTCCGTCGACCCAAAAACTCGATCTAAGTGCGCCTGTACCAATCCCCATCGCCATGTAAATTTTGACCCCACATATCCCAGATTATGCAGTCTGCTGTCTTGCACCCAGTCTTGAAAATGTTTATTCACTATCCTCGTTGTCTGAGCTCCACCCCTTTTATCTGTGAGCTCCAGTTTGGCATTAAAGTCGCCTCCTATAAGCCATGGTTTATAAACTGAGCGTCCAATCCAAGCTAGCGCTGGCCATAGGTGCTGTTGGGTTGTTATTTACGGGCTAGCGTAAATTGCGGTAAAATTAAAGGAGAAAGACTCATGCACAATGGTGGTATGATTAAATTGACGGTGAGCCAACACTATAGAGATATTATACTCAACCTTCCATAATAACCAAATCCCTCCCGAGAAACCTATAGCCTCGACGTGGAATGAGTAGTCAAACCTTAAAGCCCGGATTACGGCATAGGCCCGAGCTTCACTAATTTGGGTTTCCATCAGAACGAGAATTTTTGGTTTATAGTTACGCAGGTAATTACGCAGTATCATTAATACTCTATCCCCCCGACCCCTTGACAATTCCAAATAAGAATCGACATAATAATAGGATTAATTAATTAATGTACCTCCCGTAGGAGCGTCCTGTAAACCATCGTCCAATGACTACTGTGCCTGCACTTCATTGCTACTATTCTGGGGTCGAATGTCCATGTGTTCGGATCTGCCTGTTAAATATGGGGTTTCGTATGTGTTGTGGTCCTCTTTGTGATCGCAGGAGGATCCGGGCCCTCTACTCCTTCCATTAACTGGAGGCTCTCCTCCCCGTCCAATGCGCGGGCTGCCAGCACCTGGCTGTCGCATACCATTTCTGTAAGCGAGGAAATCTGAATTGCAACATGATTTTCTACATTGGTAGGTTGAATTTGGATTTGCGGGGATAGGTCCGAAGGCTGCTCCTAAATTAGGCGGGGTCTGGGAACTTTCTCCCCGGGTGAAGTGGGATTGGCCCATCTTAGTTCTTCTAGTCCCTTTCTTTATAAGTGGGTACGAGCCAGTAGCTTGGAATAGTGGCCCAGGACTTTGTGCAATTATCTGGGCCATTTCTAACCTTTGGCCCTTGCCTTTCGAATTAAATGCTGGTGGGGCCGCTAATAATGTTTTGGGTACGTTCTCCATCAGCTCTTTCCCCGCCAGAGCTGTGAATCTTGAACTTGCCATTCGAGTGGACACTTTGATGCTGCTTGATGGAACATGACGTAGCGTGGAGGGCGGCAGGTTTTGATGGTTACATGGGGCAGCTGGTCTAGACCTTCGTTGAACGTGCACCCACGGTCTGTAACTATTGGCTTGGCAGACCGTTGTCTGTACTCCCCCTTACTGCTTTCTGCTGCCTCCTCAGCTAGCCCCTCGACTGCCCGTGGCTGTCCTTCAGTTGGCGCTGGATTTGTCTCTGCATTTCGCTAGGTTGGGAACATGCTGAGGTCTCATATCCCACGATACCACAGGTGTAGCAGATCTGGGGAAGTCCCTCATAAACGACCTGCAGCACCTCTCCATCGAGTTCCACCTTGGTAGTTAAAGGCTGGTTTAGGTCAATGTCCACCGCAATGCGCACGTAGCGTCCCCTCAGGGTTAACAACGTTGGTTCATCAATTTTGACAGTCTTGCCAATAAGGTTGCCTAGAGCTGTTAGAACCTCCGGGTGGTATCGAGTTATAGGAAGCTCCTGTACGCGAATCCAAGTGACAGCCCGGTGGACCTTCCCATGCTTCAGACAAAAGGATGGCTCCCAGCATTGCACCGAAAGTGTTTGCCCGAAGATGAGCCATGGACCATCTGCTAAAGCATGGAGGTAATCTGTCTCTTCCAGAAACCGAACCAGATAGAAGTGATGCTCAAGATCAACTATTTTTAGCGGTTCTTTAGGTTACCAGAGTACCCGTAGACGTGAGCTCAGCATTTGAAAACCAATTCTTCTTCGTAAAAGCTTGACAACTACCGTTAGGTTCCACTGCTTATCCAGTTTTTCTTTAAAGGATTGTGACAGAGTCAGGCCTCCACCAAGTTCAGTCGACAGTGGGACAATGTCACCCTCCGCAATATTGACTATTTTCTAGGTTGGCCAGGGTTCGTCTGCAGCGGCTACTTCTTCGGGTGGGGTATCAACGACTGCTGCGCTATATGTCATCGGTGTACTAATCGGCGGGTCTTCCTCCCGCTTCCTCGTATGTTCCCTTTTTGCCAAGGTCCCCTCTAGGTCGAGGGATGCCATGGGCGTGTCCTTTTGCTGGAAGAAACCGTGCAAAGCTTAAGGAAAAGGACGAAGAAAACTTATGGACGAACAATGTTTCAGAGAGAAACGTAAACCAGTGTTTCAGAGAGAACGTAGAGAGAGAACGTTATAGAGTATGATTATTGATCCATGTTATAGTTTTGCTTTCTAACCAATCCAATTGTTAATTCATACTTTTAAGACCGGAACTTTCCTTGTACCGAATGACCCATATCTAATCAAGGGTATAATTTGTGATAAATATTCAAAGAGATGCAATTTTAATTTTTGGTGGTAGGGAGTAATGAATAAAAAATTGAATTAATTAGACTCGGGTTAATTTTTATTCAATTTTCGGGTTTTTGCTTTAATTTATTTTAATAACTCTTGTTATTAAAAATTAATCAGTTTAGTAATTAATTGATCAATTTTTGTAAATTAATTAGTTTTTATACACTAAAATAATCAATTAATTTTTATTTAACAGTTTTTTAATTAAATTTTAAGTTATTTGATAGATAAATACAATATCTCTTAGTCATATTGCAAATTCTTTAATTCTATCCAATTTTTAGTTAGTTTGATGATGTTCTAATATTAAGTGCACCTTTTAAACTTTAAATTTCTTATCATATTAGTTTAACTTTTAGTCCGATTTTTAAAATATTGACAAAGAAAGAATGATATTAAGGAACTTGTTACTGATAAAATTTTAGTAAAAGCACAACTAAAAAGGTGATTAGGGATGATAATACCCCCAAGTAGGTGAAGGAAAACTCTTTTAAGAACTCTCCCATTTCGGTTAGGATTGTGTTGGAGGAGGAGGAAATTATTGAAGGTATGGAGAACGAGGTTCCTACTCTAAAGGATCACTAATTAGATATGGAGGAGAGGTTTGTAGAAGTTGGTCCTTCTTTTAGAAGGTAGCCTGGAAGGAAAAAAGGTCAGTCTAAGAATAGAGTTTGGAAAAACTTTAATCTAATCCTGTACTCAAATGTTTATTCTTTTTGGAAAGTGAGAGGGATGAATGACCCTCTGAAGTTTCAATCTTTTTTTAATAATTAATTTTGGAGAAGAAACTAACTAAAAGCTGCAAAGCTCTATGATTCAATGAAGTTTTGGGAACAAAATTAAAGCATAGCCTCAATCCGTTTTAACTACTACAATGGAAGAATTGCCTTTTTTCATAATAATGACTTTGTCAACATCTCAAATATATCTAAAATTGACTAGCTGATGCATCTTACCTATCCCTGGAATGGTTATTCCATTTGTAATCACAGTCATCTATGTTCGAATTATGAATTCCAAAAGAGAAGGCTTTGTTTTCAATTTAGAAGTATATGAGAGCAACTTCGTTGCTCGTCGGGGGCCTAAATTATGTCCTAAACTGGAATGACGCTCAAGGTTCCAGGGATAAGTTAAAGGGCATAGGAAGTGAATTGGAGTAGGTAATCAATAAACTGGAGGTACAGGATTTGAATTTCATGGGCTAGTTTTTCACTTGGACTAACAAATAATAAGGGTATTATTTCATTTAAAAAAACTTGATAAAGTGTAAGTAAAGCAACATTATTGAAAATCTTTTCCAAACTCCTTCAAAATTTGACGCTCCTTTTCTCAGATCATTGTCATAGAAGTCCTTAATTAGTGATCATGTGTAATCACAAGACCTCCCTTCAGGTTCTACAATTTCTGAATTAATAATACCTATTTCATGGATCTAATAAAAAAAGTTTAGGAAGTAGAAATAGTTGGGTGCAAGGGTTTCCAACTAATAAAGAAGTTGAGGTTAGCAAGAGATCAGTTAAATATCTTTCAAAAAATGAATGGTGAAATAATAACTGAGAGACTTGACATAGAAAAAGAAGAAATAGAGAAAATTCGACACCAATGCTTGTTGGATCCTCACAACCTAATTCTGAAACAACTGAGACATTAAAATTGTAAGAATTTAATTGTGCATTGTAGGATCATAACTCATTCCTTAATAAAAGGACTATAGTTAACTGGTTTAAGAGTGGCAACATTAATTCCAGATTCTTTCATAACACCACTCCAGATAGAAGGAACAGGAATATGATAAACTTTTTAATAGATAAAGAAGGGAATTCCTACACAAAAGAAGGAAAGATATAAGATATTTCTATAAGATTCTTTAAGGAACTATTAGGAAGTGAATCTATGCTAGATGGCTCCAATGAGGATATTAATTTGTTTGTTAGGAAGAAGATAAGCTAGGAGAATAAAGAATATTTGATGAGGCCAGAGTCACTATAAGAGATCAAAGAAAACTTGTTCAATATCAACCTCAACAAGTTTCTGAGGATAGATGGTTTCAATAACCTTTTTTCCAAAAAACATGAGACATTACAGGCATGCTAGTTATTGAAGTAGTTTAAGAATTCTTCTTACGTTGTAGAATGCTGAAGGAATTAAACAAAACTTATCTGAATTTGATTCATAAGTTTCCTAACCAGACTAGCATCTCTAATTGTCGTCTAATTTCATTCTTTAACATTGTATTAAGTTGATCTCAAAGATATTGGCTAGATGATTAAGGAACTTTCTTAATAGTATTATTCATATCACCTAAGGAGCTTTTATAGCAAGTAGATCTATCTCTAATAATATGTTATTAGTGCAGGAGTTACTAAAGGAATATGATTCTAAAAAGGCTATTTAAAGTTATCCTATGAAGAATGATTTCTTAAAGGCTTTAATTTTCTTCACATGAAATTCATTTACAGATTCCTTCATGTCTTTGGTTATCCTCCCAAGCTCATTAGAAATGTGTTTCTCCTACTTCCTACAGCTTGTTACTTAAAAGATCTTTAAAGGTACTAGGGGAATTAGGTAAGGTGACCCATTTCCCTTTACTTACTCACCTTAGCAATAGAGATCCTACCTGGAATGTTACATCAACATATAAGTAGAGCACCTGGATTTGCTTTTCACTCTAAATTCATGGAAATGGAGTTCATAGAACTCTTATTTGCAGATGACTCGATTTTGTTATATGGTGTTGACTCTTACTTCCTGAGGTTAATGAAAAATGTTCACAACGTTTTCTTAAAAACTTTAAGACTGTCAGTGAACTTCCAAAAAAACAGTATATATATGTATCCAAGGATATGAACAACCCTCAACCACTTTGCTCTATTATAGATCTTACTTTGCATCATCTTCCCTTCAATTATCTAGGGCTCTTTATCACTTCAAAGGTGCCCATGCTTGAAGATTAGATTCCCTTTTTGAAAATGTACAAAAGGAAGATTAATGCTTAGCAGAATAGGTTCCTATCTAATGCATGAAGACTACAACTTATTTCCTCATTATTGAGGAGCGTGTACACACAATGGGGATCATACCTAGGAGACTAAACAAGGAAATTGAAAAATTTATAAATGAATTTTTATTGATAGGCAAAGGCAGTTATATAAGAGGAGCAAATATTAAATGGAACTATTTTTGTTTAAATAAGGAAGAAGGTGGTGCTATACTTGTACCCTTATAGTTGATAAAAAATGTCCTTATTTCTAAAAGGATATAGAGGCTACATAAAAAATGTTCTAAATGGGTTAGTGAATTTTATCTCCAAGATATAAATTTCTAGTAATTGCAGATTGAAAAGCTCACTCCTTTATCCAAATGTTAAAAAATAAGGACCTGGTATACTCTTTCATTATAATCAGGGTAGGGAATAGGAATTAAACTAGTTTTTGGTTTAGCAATTGGACTAATCATATTCCTTCGAATAAAGAGAAATCCCTGACTTATTTAAAGATGAGGATCCTTTTAAATTCTAGAGTTAATACTATGATACAAGCTAAAACTTGGAACTGTGATGACAGGGGAACTAGTAGGTTGCAACCTTACTTCCCTAACAATTAGCCTTGCATAGTGGAGGGTGACAATCCTATATGGTTAGCTGACAACTCCCACATTTTTGTTAACTCCTCCTACTTTAATCTTTTAAGATCACACTCCCCTAAAGTGTGCTAGTTTGATATTGTTTAGAGAAAGTCCTTTATACCTAAAGCCTTTTTTATTTCTTGGATTGCTGTTAAGTACAAACTAGCCACCAAAGATGGAATTCATACATCTAGTAATGGTCTTTGTGTTCTTTATCAATCTGTATTGGAGACAATTCTCCCATTTATTCTTTTAATGCCAATATTCTAGCTTCATTTGGTCTTCATTGCAAAGTTTACTCAACTTGATATGTCATGTAACTAGTTGGATATTTTGAAATGGGACAATGACATGTCCTAGAAACTTAGGAAGGATAGTTGCTTTCTTAGAAATTTATTCAATAATTGTATTTATTCAATCTAAAGAGAAAGAAATAATCTTCAAAAGCCATATAATAGCCCGTTTTCCATCCTAAGGCTTAGAGATTTAATTATTTCATATGAGTCATATCATTTTGGCATTCATGAAATGCATTTCATTTACATGCATATCATTAGCATACACATATGAATTATGAGTTTGTAGATATTGTAAAGATAGTATATGCACTTAATTGACATATTTCGGGGTATGAAAGGATTAAAATGATCACGATGTGAATTGTGTATTGTTATGTCTTAAATTTTGGTTTGAATGATTACAAGTAGAAAATTTGGAATTAATTGTTACCATTAGAAAAGTGATGAATTAAAATGTACATTTAAACTATGAAAAATGTCAAGTGACAAGACAAATTGACAGATAGAAAATTAGGATGGCTAAGCCAATGAAATAAATGAAAAATGACATAGATAAATGAGTGACATTTAGCATGGGTAATTAATTGACAAATGGAATAGTAACTTGGTTACATTTGGTAGCTTATGGAGGGGATAAGTGGCTTACATGCTTAGAGACATATGTCAATGTAACATGGTGACATCTAACATTGAAGGAGTTACGCTTCTGCAGGAGTAGTTTTAGATTTGTTTATTCTTCTTCTCTTTTCATCTCTCACCGCCAAAACTTGCTTCTTTCTCCCATTCCTATGTTTTGTTTGAGCTATGCTAAATTACCACAACAAATACATGCTTTTACCCTTCACAAGATAGCTAAAGAAACAAATTATTATTGTATTTTATCCTAGCTAAAAACCTTCCAATTTTCACCTTAAATTTGGGATGATTTTGCATGCATAGAGTTCTAGGTAGACTTGATGAATTGAGCTGGCATTGAAAGCTAAATAAGTACGTAAATTTTTGTTCTTTATGACATGTTATAATAGAAAGATTATGATGATTCAATTGGGATAGATTGTATATGATGTTAAAGTTGAAGATGTGTTGGAAAATGGAGAATGAATGGGTACTTTTCTATTCTATTTTTGCATGTACAAAAACAGTAGTTTATGGGCTGTTGTAGGGTTGATTTAAGTTAGGATTTTAATTATAATTGATGGGAATTCATGCTAAAGATAGATGTTATTAAGGTGTTTTCAAATGTGGAAAATTAGAGCTGTAGGTGTGTTTGTAAAAAAAATAACTATTAATGACATAAGTTAGTAGAATTTTGTAAGCCTTAGTGTAACCAATATGGAAGTTAAATTAACCTGAAATGAAGAAACCTTAAAGGACATGAAATTCGAAAAATTTCAGGTGTTAGGGATGTCTCTAAGTTTGTAAAATTCGTGAACTATTAAAAGCAATAAAGTTACACACATTAGTGATGTTGATGACAAATTTTGGAATTTTAATTTCATCTTTATGTACATGTTGAACCAGCTAAGAAATCTCACTCTAAATTGGTATATTTGGTCTTGATTAAGGCTAGGAATGAGCCTATATTGTTGCTTGATTAATTGGTTAAGATTTTGATAAGTTTATGTAGTTAATTGATGTCATAACATAAAGAATGGACTATTTTAATATGGTTGAGTTCAAATATGGAAATTATCATTTGTTAAGGGAAGAGATGAATTCTTTTAATGAAAACATGATCTTAAAGACATAAGTAATGTGTATAAGGTATGGATGAATGAGCATTGAAGAACATGGGATAATTATGAATGAGAATTTGGTAAATGTATGAATATATATTGCTGGAAAAAGTTTGTGCTTGTATAGATCTAGCTTGCTGAAATTCCAAATTTAAAGTAACAATTGTGTGTGTTTTATGTGTGGCTTTTGATCATAAAAATTTTCAAGGATAAGTGTAACATATGGTTGAAGAATTTGGAGTAAATCAAGCTAGCTTAAAGGTTCAAAGTTGATTGTAAAATGGTATTATACAAAATATGACGTTTGAATGGTAAAGATTTATGTATAGTTACATACTCGAAAAGGTCAATTGAACATGCATTAAACATGGCACATATATATGTGCATGATTGAATATTCATATGATTGATCAACTTAGTAATGTGTGAACTATATATGTGTATTACATGACTAAAAGAAGCACGAATTGATCGTGAACATCCAGACATTGTTGGGTCATCAACGCAATAGCTTATTTGGAGCATACTAAGAGTTAACCTAGATGTTTTCTCACTATGACTGAATTGTTTTCGATTAACTTTTAAATATTGAAATGTTATTGATATGATTGTGATAATTCCATACATTGATGGTCCAAGGAGTTTGGTATTCGGGATTATATTGGAAGTGCTTTCTAATTGAATGTGAATATGAAAAATGTGTACTCAACTAAATGTTGAATGCTGGGCTCAGATCTAATGAATGTGATAAATGACTGTGCACGTTGAATGAAAGTTATTGATAGCATATTATGTGAATTGATGCATTCCATCACATTGATATGCATGATTAGATAGAGGAGTTGTGACAAGAGTGACCAGTGTGAAAAAGAACTTAAAGCTCAGAAATGTGCATAAAGAGCCACAGGCACAGTTATTAATGAGTTCGGTATCCACAATGAGTATGGGAAAAAATAAAAAATGAGCCTGGTATCCATAATAGATACGGGATAGTAAATAGGTGCTCGGTCACAACAAAGTAAAAATACATGGGGAGTCATATGTGCATTTGCACTTATATATATATCTTTATATGTATCATGTGAATGATTGCAAAGAACTACTGAATTTTTGTTGATATAGTGATATGCAATGTTTGTGTAGATGTTGATGATATGAATGATTGAGATAAATGATTGGATTATTCTAAAATAATTATATGAAATGTTTGCAGTTCATGATGTATTGTTGAAATATGATGTATCTTGTGATATGGTATTCAATATTAAATGATTTGATACGTCTGCTGAATTAGGAAACACACTTGTGAATTTAGTTTATACTTGTGTATATTTGTGTTCTAACTTAAGTGAGCACATCGATGATGGTTCACTTATTGAGTTAGCAAACTCATCAAAATTACAAAGTTGAATTTTCAGATACTAGGGAGTTCTAGCTTGTAAGGAAACCAAATAGAATTCTAGTACTACCATTTTGAGAACTAGAATAACTTAAAGGTTTAGTTAGCTAATATCTGAGGAGTCGAGTTTAGATTGTTTTCAATTAGCAACCCATTTCATATTGTATATTTTTTATGGAGTAGTAAACTCTCAAATGTTATGTAATGTATATATATGGATTATGGATTGTAATGTAACAATGTAAGTTTATATTTCTGAATGAATTGGGAAAAGTTGTCTTTTTGAATGCTTGTGATTTATGTGATGCCTTAGTTAGTTAAAGTTATTGTTCTAATGTGCCATTCTCGTAGGGTATGTTCTCAAATATCCTTTAGATGTTTGGGCATATGCTCTATGGAAGCGGTGTGTTAAATTTTTGGTATTAGAGTATGGGTTGGCATCCTCAAGGACATATAAGAACATTTAGACATAATATATAGTGAGAGACTTGTATAGTGATCACCCTTATTGTTTGTTGTAGGTCATCCACTATAGGAGATCGAGTCGTAAAGTCAGTTGACCTTGAGTCCGTAGGAGCCAATAGAGAGTCTTCAATACCTCAATTTGAACAAATGTCTTTGAGAATTACTGAGAGGAGAGAGAGGAGGTATGATAAACTTGGGAAATAGGGGGCTGTAGACTTTTATGGAAGTACAGACCTTGTGGAGGCAGAAGGTTGGTTGAAAAGAATGGAGCGAGTTTTTGGATCAGATGGACTATGAGTCTGACAAGAGGTTTGACTGCGCAGTCTCGCTACTGCAAGGTCTGACTTATCAGTGGTAGAAGACTGTTCCTAGTAGTTCTGCCCGACCTTGTAGACTAAAATGGGAAGACTTCTTGAGGGTTTTTAAAGAGAAATATATGCCAAAGATCTACTTGGATAGGAAGATGAAGGAGTTTCTAGATCTGAAACAGGGAAGTCTTATTATAGCTGAGTATGAGGTACAGTTCAATAAGTTAATGGGGTATCCTACTATTTTGATTCTGAATGAGGAAGATAAGTGTAGGAAATTTAAGGATGGACCGAATATGGATATCAGAATGAGGTTGGCCATTACTAATTTGAGTAGTTTTATTGAATTACGAGCTGCCTCAATCTGAATTGAACAGTTATTAAAAGATGGACAAGGAGAGTACAGGCAGGAGTTTAGAATGAAGAGATATGGTGAGTCTCAAGTTGATTCTGGTAAGAGATTTAGTAAATAGTAGAATAGATCATTTCAATCACAGACTAGATCAAGACAGTCGGGGTTTAAATCTAGAGGCAATTTTATACAGGCTGGTAGTGGTAGAGGTCAAGTATTAGGAGGACAAACATAATAGATGCTTAGTTGTGAGCACTGTGGAAAGAAACATGGTGGGGAGTGTTGGAAGATATCGAGAGCTTGCTTTCATTGTGGCTCTATTGAGCATCAGATTAGAGAATGTCCCATAACTTTGGGACCACAGTCTTGAGTGAGAGGGGGATTAATGAT
This sequence comes from Erythroxylum domingense, assembly GCA_025594535.1. Taxonomy (NCBI): domain Eukaryota; kingdom Viridiplantae; phylum Streptophyta; class Magnoliopsida; order Malpighiales; family Erythroxylaceae; genus Erythroxylum; species Erythroxylum domingense. Next base: position 30,201,508 of record JANQBM010000008.1, read on the forward strand.
TGAGACGACTATCTAGCAAAGTGGAGCTAGCGAAGCTAGTGGAGCAGGACAGAGAGGCAAAGTTAGGGGTAGAACAAGCTCAGCAGGTCCTAGTGATAGGATTAAGGTGCGGAGTAATCAGCCATAGTCTCTGGCCAAAATCTTGTTATCACCAGACAGGAGGCACACCAAATGGTGTTGCAAGCGTGTTACATGTCTTTCAATTTGAGGCATTTGCATTGTTAGATTCAAGATCTACATATTCATTCATCATCCTACATCTGGCATCTAAACTGCATTATAAGAGAGAGATGTTGAAATTTGTCCTCGAGGTGAGTACTCAAGTAGGTAGTACTACATATTAGGGAAGTCTGTAAAGGGTGCATTATTTGAGTTAATCAGGCAGAGTTGGAAGATAATTTGATAGTATTTCATTTAAAAGAGATAGATCTCATTTTAGATATGGACTAGCTTATTGTATATAAATCTGTTATAAGCTGTTACACTAAGGAAGTCATCCTTAAATCTCCTAATCAACCAAGAGTGATATCTCGAGGTGTTAGTCAAGTAGTGCCAGCTAGGTTGATTTATTTAATGAGTGCTCTTAGACTGATTTGAAATGGATGTGAGGCTTACTTAGCTTATATGACTGATACCCAGAATGAGCAGACAATTCATAATATTTTTGTTGTTAGGGATTTTCTGGATGTGTTTCCTATTGAATTACCAAGTTTAGCCCCAAATAGGGAGACTGAGTTCACTATTGACTTAGTTATAGATATTGCTCCTATATCTATTCCTCCGTATAGGATGACACTTGTGGAACTTAAGGAACTTAAGACCCAGTTATAGGAATTATTGGATAAGGGTTTTATCAGACCTAGTGTGTTACCTTAGGGAGCATCGATTTTGTTTGTGAAGAAGAAGGATGAGACTTTGAGATTGTGTATTAATTATAGGCAGTTAAATTGGGTCACAGTGAAGAACAAGTATCCTTTACCAAGGATAGATGATTTACTTGATCAATTACAGGGAGCTCAGGTGTTTACTAAATTGGATTTAAGATCAGGGTACTATTAGTTGAAGATACCAAAGAGTGCATTCAGGACCAAATATGGGCACTTTGAGTTTTTGGTGATACCTTTTAGGTTGATCAATGATCCGGAAAATTTTATAGCATTGATAAATAAAGTTTTTTGACCTTACTTAGATCATTTTGTGATTGTATTCATAGATGATATTTTGGTGTATTCGAATGAGAGAAACGTTACGAGCATTTGAGTTTAGTTTTACAAATAATGAGGAAAAACCAATTGTATGCCAAGTTCACTAAGTGTGAATTTTGGCTTGATCAAGTGGTGTTCTTGGGTCATATAGTATCTGGATGGGGCATACAGTTAGACCCAAAGAAAGTTGTGGCATTAATGAAGTGGGAGGCACCTAGAAATGTGTCTGAGCTTTGGAATTTTCTTAGACTAGCAGGTTATTACAAGAGGTTTGCTGAGGGTTTTAATTGATCTTAGCCCCTTTGACAAAGCTTATGACTTATATTCTGACAAATTGGCATCATAAAACCCTTCATGATTTGATTGAATTAAGAGTTAATTCAAGTGCCTAAAAGATCGGATGAAAAAAAAAGTGTGTATGGTAAAATTTAAACAGGTCACAATCGTGTCTTATAGGCCATAATTCGGCCACAATCGTGGCTCATTAGTCACGATCGTGACAGAGGGCACGAAATGGTACATAACTGACACAAGGTTTTACCACTCCTTACACACTCAAGTGAGAGTATAAGGGCTCTAGAAGAGTTCTAGAGTCAGAGAGAGTTATTAAGAACCTTATTCTTGCAATTTATGCAATTGTTACGTGAATCAAAGTGCTTGTAATAAGGTTTTTGATCTATCTTCCATCATTTTGAACATCTACTGGAACTCATCTAGTTTGGTGCTCAAATTCACCGTTATATGTTGTTTCTTCATCGTCTTTGCATCTTCTTGGGTTATACAGGAAGGGTTCGGTGTTTGCAATAACCTAAACAAGGAGAAGAAACAAGATAGGAGGAGAAACAAAAGGTAAAAGTTTATATATACACATATATGTATGTATATATATATATATATACAGATATATATATATATCTCTATATATATCTATATATATATATATATATCTGTATATGTGGAAGTAGGCCAGCATTTCTATTGGAAAATAAGAGGTTTCCATGTCCATGCCTAAGTACTTATCACTTCTTGGGTTGTAATTGTTATCTTATTAGGTTCAGCTATTGTCGCTGTTCGGAATCCACAAACCATTCCGACTGCCGGGCAGAATTTCTTCGAATATGTCCTTGAATTCATTTGTAGGAATAAATAGAGAAGGTAAAAGGCATTATGAAGAATATTTAGCTATATTAAGACCATTATATGATTTATTTACAACAACTTTAGATACATTAGAAACTGTTAGACAGAATCATCAACTATATCATCAATGACATAAAGAGATTCTACTATATTAGAAGTCGATAATTTAGAATTACATAAAAATGAAGGAATATTTCACATTGATTCTTTACTATCTAATACTAAACTTAAACAAATAGAAAAAACTCAACTGAATTTAAAAAATGGCCAAGATATTCATAAAAGCACTATTTTTAATAAATAAATAAATCGCAAAAATATTATTTATTTTGGAAAAATCATTCATGAAATGCCTATAAATATAGAAAAGTGTAATGGACACATTCGAATAAATTTAATTAACCAAGAACAAATCTATAAACATTTATAGAAAATTCCGTTGGATAAAAGACATAAAATTGGATATATCCATCTTTCTACTATTCAAATTCTTTTAAAATCCACTTTTCAAGAAGGAATAGATTCACCCATAAGAATGGCTATACTAGATGAACGAATGAATAATTTTAATAATCAAATTATAGGAGTAATGAACGGAAATTTAGCCTATGGAAAAATCAAATTTAATACTCGGTTAAAGTTAGGAATTCCTTTGAAATCAAAAGATTTAGAAGATAAAATAACTATTGCTTACAAATTTTATAATCAAAATTTAATGACTCATGGACAATTTCCTTTTTCCATTACATATCAGATTAGTTATGCTCTAACTAACTCTCATCACAGTATAGAATTCAAAAATACTGATAAAATTTATATAGATCAACTTTTTAATGATGTCGCCAAAGTAGGAACAAATTTCAGAACAAAAATCAGATCTTTACCTCCTATTCAATACCCAATCATCTCTAGGCATTCTTTCTCCGAATCAACATCTAAAATACCACCTATTGAAAAAAGTCAATCAACTCAAATTAATAAATCTTTATCTTTAGATAATGAAGAAATAAATATACCCATAACAGACCCAACTATATTTCATTCTACCTTAGATACATCTACAAAATTAGATTTACTTCAAACTCAAGTTTCTGAATTAACAAATTATTTAAAACAAACTTTATGAGTATTAGCTAAGAACTTAACGATCTAAAAGAATATTTTAAACAATTAGATTATCAAATTAAAAATATAAATCAAAAACAAACTTCAATATTAAATCTAATAAATAAAATCATAACTGAAATTAAAGATCAAAATATCAATATACAAAAATTAGAAAGTATTGTGTAACATCCCCTCACCTAGTGTATAAGTGAATAGTGACATATGCATGCATTCACATATGCACATGCATAGTAGATA
>JANQBM010000008.1:30222809-30240617 GCA_025594535.1 Erythroxylum domingense
ATATCGATTATCAGTATTTGAGAGCTGAAATAATTCTCTCATCATTATCTGCTGTTTTTCTGCTTCAGGAGAAAGAGTATTGAGTTCTGTCAATATCTATGGTGTAGGAGTTGAAGGTCTGGGTGAAGTATTGGGCCTTAACTCTAATTGTTTTAAAAATATCTGTTTGAGTGTATATATATATATATATATATATAACAAAATGACATACCATGTTATATGAATAATGATGCATAAATGCATTACTTGGTCTTCTATGTGCATAAGCTTGATGAGGAATCTTCCTTTGAATATTAATTAAAGTTATTAGATGTTATTATAGGATGGTGAAATATCATATTATGATTATATGCATTATGCTTATTATGGATGAAGGTTTGATATATGCTTTTGGAGGCTTAAAGGGGTGTGAGTGGGTTTGGTAAAAAATTGAAAAGTCAAAATCACTAAAAACACTAGTTATTGGTGTGCAAAACATATGGGATATTGTTAATTTTACCTTAATTAATTTAGGTATTTTTTCTAAATTTAAGGTTAGTCTTAAATATCAAGAACTCATCTTACTTGAAGCACTTTACCCTTACTCTTAAAATCTTTAGTATGTGAAGTTTTTTTAAACAATTAAACAATAAGATAATTTGATAACTTTAGTTCTTAAGGTTTGCAAATTAAAATGAAAAATAAAAGTACAAAGAGATTTTACATTTAAAAAGTTCTTCATCTTGCATGTGTCTTTTTCCTCAAAATTTATTTAGTTCTTATGTGTCTTTTAACTCTTGATTTATTACATATTTTATTTCTACTTGATTTAAATTAATAAAATTTTAGTAACTTATAGTTTATTATCATCAAAATTAATGATAATAATATCCTTATTTTCAAAATAAGATATATAGCTTTATCAAGATTGATATTGATTACAACTATATACATACATTCATACATACATACACACACACACACACACACACACACACACACACACACACACACACATATTGAGTGATTAAATAGTGAAAATAGAGATGACAGATAAGCCCGAACCGTATTCAATAGGCCATGCTCAATTTGTTTGGGTTTAGAATCAGGCCTTGGGCCTTTTTTTAAACATTAGGCCTCATATTAGGCTTAGGCTTGAGTTATCTATACTTAGCCTTACCCAAAGTTTGAAAGTTATTGACAAAGCGACATTGTTTTTAAGTAAAAAATGTCATTTTTATTTTAAATTTAAAATAAAAAAATTGACTCAAGCTTCCGGCTCAAGTTTAGATGCCTCGAGCTGGATTAGGCTTTAGGCTAGGCCCGAACCCAAGAATAAACTATCCCAACCTCGCTCAACCATCCTATTGGCATCCTGGAATGAAAATATGATCTTTAATATATATTTAGTAAGAGAAAAAAAATTGATAATACATAGATGCAAAGATGTAAACTATAAAAGTGTGTCTATGGACCATAGTTATGAATATCAGTACGTAACGTACCGAGTCGAGATCGGTATGAAATAAAAGGTTGGTCGTACCGGGTTTAAATATCAGTCCGTATTCAAAATATCGGCCGGTATGAGAAATTTTTAAAAATAAGCAGACTTTTTTGCAAAATTTTCAAAATTTTCAAAATCTCCCTCCCTCTCTCCCTCGTACATCTCTTTCTCCCTTTTTTTTCAAAGTTTTTTAATTAGTTATTTTATTTATTTCAACTTCTATAATTATTGTAAATTTTTAATTTTTGTTTTTAAAATAATAATAAATATTTTTATTACTACTAATAATAATAAATTAAATAAAACTTAAAAAAAATTATTTTTAATATTTTATATAACATTTATTAATAAAGTATTAATAAAATATTTTATTTTTTAAAATAAATAATGTAAAAATTATTATTTATAAACTAATATTTTTTTAATATATTTTTAATTATTAAATCAAAATTTATTTGAAATTTATATATTTTAAAAATATATCTACATTTAATTATATTTATTAATAATTATTAAATGAATTTAATAAATTAAATTAAAATTGTGATTATTATTTTATAGAGTACAACTATATAATATGATAATAGACTATTTTGTAATTTAAAAAAAAACTCAGGGACTATTTAATAAATTTAAAAAATTATCCGAAACGGTATCCAGTATTAACCGATACCAATATAGTACCGTACTAGAATCCAATTCGGTACCAAATCTTGTAAGGTATTCGTAACATTGCTATGGATAGCATACCATACAAAACTAGGAATGCCTTAATATACCAAACTTTACGGGAAGCATAAAATTAAATTCAAATAAAACTAATACAATTTAATAAACCTAGATTAACACAGAAATTATAGACTATTTTGTTGAAATATAAGTATAGACTATTTTGATCTAAAATACTCATGAAATGAGATAAGAATTAAAATATTAATTAGATTTAGAATAATTTTTAAGGACTTTAGATTAATCGTTAAAATATGAGTGTTGTAGTGGAATATTAATTTCATAATTAATGCCAGCTGTAATACTTACAGTGGAGTTTAACAAATCATGTTCTAAATCGTACATGAGGACCGAAAGGGCTTGCAGAAATGAGTGTGAAATGATTTGGGTTGACGAGTTTGGAATTGAAACACGATCTACATTGAAGCGTGCTCATCCAAGACCTCAAACGAACCTCATGGAAACCCACGACTTATGGAAATTCATTTTATCTATGACTTAATTGTAAATCCATTTGGATCTTTTAATATTTTTCTCTTTCTAAAAAATTTTAAAATGGATTTTGTTTGTCCACTGTTGTTTTTCTATTATAATTTTTTATTTTTGGCTTTTAATTTCTTTTTCAAATAAAAACAAAAACTTGTTTATTTATTAATATCAATGTAATTATATTTTTATTGTTAATGATAATTATTTATTAGATAAAACTTAAATTCAAATTATTTTTAATTATTTATCAATAAATACTTTATAAGAGATTAAAATAAATAATTTATTTTACTCTCTTATAATTATAATTAAAATTTATTTTAAATATGTTTTAGTTATTAAATAAAAATTAATTTGAAATTTATATATTTTGAAGATATATAAATTTATTAATCATTAAATTAAATAATTAAATTAAATTAAAATTTTCATAATTTTTATTAATAATATAAAATTATATATTTAAATTTAATAGCTAAATATAATATTAAATTAAATTATTTATAAATCTTATTACTAATTAATATTTTAAATAATTAAATAATATATACTTAGTCTATAGTAAATTAAATTATGAAAAATAGGAAAAAAAAATCAGTTTTCATAAATTTTAAAACCGGAAGTAAACAAATTCTAAAACAAAAAATTCAAAATTTAAAAATAAGAACAAAAATATTCAACAAACATTTAGATTGAAGCCGGGTTAAATTGAGTCGGATTGAACCGCATTTTACATGTAAATCCAACAAACTAAAACGGCATTAACCCGCAGGCTTGTCCTCTTGTTAAATCCTAGGTTGCTCCTTGCAAGAAGTAGTCTCAGGTATCAATTTCCTGGCTGTCGACGGTGGCTTGTTGCTTCCTCAATGGCCGCGACGATGAAAGCCGCATCAATGCTTGCAGTAGTGACAATATTTGCAGCTTCTCTCACCCGGGCATATACTGAATCAACTCCTACTACTCCTGAGTTTGCCTTTGTTAAGAAGACTGTTTCTGCTCACCAGATCGTCATCTTCTCTAAGTCTTATTGTCCGTATGTACAGTTTCTATTCTGAATGCATTTTTTATTTTTATTATTAGACTTTTCTTTACGTGATTAAGACCCAACATCTGATACTCTAAACCAAAATGCCAAGCCTTTTGGTTCGATTCTCAGTTTCCATTTTGCTTATTTGTTGAATAATCTAAAACGGTTCTCTTCTATTGTTCGCTTTTTCTTAGGGGTGCCGTTAGATTCCCTTTATAATGTTAATTGTGAAACCCAGTGGTTATTGTTATCAGTGGCTGATATCAGGTTCTATTCTCTTTATTGGAAGGTTGCATCGACTTCTTATCTCCGTATTTCGGTGCCGTTGTTGGGTTATGAATAACAGTTGGTTTCTTTTTAAGATGTTTAGGAGGCTATTACATGATTGTGGTTTATTGTGGCTTCTGTTCGGCAACCTTAATGCGACTCCGCCTTTTTTTTTTTGCTTTGTGCTATGGGCTCGGGAAAGAAAATTTATTCTATTTTTTTTCTGTTCATCGTCAATATCTATAGGTATTGTAAGAGGGCTAAAGCTGTTTTCAAAGAGTTGGATCAGGTACCACATGTGGTTGAGCTTGATCTGAGAGGTATGCTACTTTGAGCGTTTTCGATAAATACCTTGATTGCTGCACAAAATGCAGGAAACTTTACTTCTTCATGTAATGTCTTCGATTTGCATCCTTCAGTACTTGGTTGTATGTTTCTCATTTGGTTGTTAATGGCGCAAACCTTGTATTAATTGTTTCTCAGTGTTGTACTTACTGTTGAATGGTTTGTTTGTAGGATGTCTTTCTAAATTTTTTCTCCCAGTAATTTATCATGTTCAAGGCCTTTATTTTGTTCGAAAACTTGGGTGTATATCAAATTTACTGAAACTAAATCGTTCTCGTGTCTTTGCAGATGATGGATATGACATTCAGGGTGCCTTGGGTGAAATTGTTGGAAGACGTACTGTACCTCAGGTTTTCATCAATGGAAAACATATTGGTGGCTCAGACGGTAATTATATGAGTTTCTCTATTAACACTTGTTATCATTCCCTCCACCCTAGAGAAAATTTTATGTCAAAAGCTTACTGGAGAATCAATTTGATGTCTTTTGTAATAGATACTGTCGAAGCGTATGAAAGTGGAGAACTGGCCAAGTTGCTAGGCTTTGGTGTGGAAAATAAGGATGATTTATAAGCCAATTCGTCGGGCTTCAGTTTATTGTCTGAATAATTCGTGAATGCAGTGGACCTATTTAATACTTCTTTCAGATGCAGGATAGAGTATCTATGGGTTGCAATTTGGGAAAAGATTGCTTGCTGTTTGTAATCTAGACCAATTTGCATTGTTTGAATGGAAAAGTAAGAAGACTAGCATTGCCGGCCCTTTTTAAACCGGTTAACTTTGAGTCTCTTGAGAAATCATCTTCATAACTTTGTTGAGGGAACACATTCAACCTCTTAATCCGACATCATTTCTTCTTGTGCTCATCATGTAAGCTAATTTTTCAAATGGAACTTGTTGAGGTTTCAATTGCAGGATTTTGATCTATAATCTATTATACTTTTCTAAGAGAAAAAGAGTTGTTCATATTGGTAAATTGAGTTGAAGGTTTTAAATGGCTGAAGTGTGATAGTGGGCTCGAAAGGGAACACGCCAAAAATAATGGCATAAAGAAAGAGTTTTTGAAAAGAAATCTTCTCAGGAAAGAATTTTTGAAAAAAAGATAGTCATTCTGAAACTTTTTAGAACATATGTTGCAAGCACGACACTTTGCTTGATACAAAACATGGTTCAAGATTAACTATACAGAAAACTGCTGCTGTTCTAATTGAAAGGTAAAGAAGGATACAAGCTGGTTTACTAGAATGCACTATTTTTCTGATTACGGTAGCACATTATTTAAAGTGCCTAAGACTTTAGTATTACTCTTTCCTGGTCACAGGTTGATAATGTGAGTCCCTAACAATTTCCACCGGATCTTAAAGTAACCTATGTTTTGGGAATTGACAAGGGGTCTTCTAGGAACCTTCGAGTCTAGTTATGAAATGGTAAGTTGACTGTGGTTGGTGATTTGGGAGTGTAAAGTATGCTAATTCATGTTCTTGGTATGTTGATTGATGTGTGTCATGTGGTATGGGTGTGTTATGTGGAATACATGATATGGATGGTGTCAGAATAATTGTATCGAACAGTCTTGGTCCATTTGATTGTATATGTTGAGGCCTGATATTAAGAATTGTAGCAATGCATTTTTTTTTATTCCTTAAAGACATGACCTTGTTTCCTTGATACTTGGACATATATGAGATGTTTCATGACATGTATGTTGTGTTTCAGGGTTGAATCCATGTAATATCCCTTTAGAGTGAGATTTGAGGGCAAGGTCAAATTACTCTTCAAGGTGAGGTTGAGAGTTAGATGGATTTAATAGCCTTTCATAATGAGATTAAAACGTGAAATATGGGTTATTCTTTGGGTTGAGATTGAGCATTAGTTGGATCTGATTGCCTATAAATCTTGGAAGCCATTCGAGATGAAAATAAAGGTTAAATGGACTTGTTGTTCCCTGAGTGAGATTTGGATGTGAAGCTTACCCATTTAAGGTGAAATTGAGGACTAAATGGACTTGGTAATCTTTTGGGATAGTATTTACGCAATTGATTCAGTAGTTCTTTGAATGAGATTGAAGTTCAAAGGGAAATGAGTCTTTAGAAGTAAGATTATTATAATTAGCTTGACGTATGCTTTCTTACTTTGGCCTAGTTATGGTTTTAGTTGCAGCACAGACATGATATTCTCAATATTTTACTATAGATTTGATTTTAGCTATACAATGTTTCTTTACTATTTATTGAGTTCTATTATGTTGCTTTCATTATTGGTTTTTATTTAATTGTCAAAACTTTTGGAATTTGTGAGCGTGGTCGACATATTTAGCATTTTTTATTGTTTTAATTAAATTAGAGGCTTTTTTTATTAAGTTAAAACTGAAAGGAAACAATATACATACATATATATATATATATATATAAAGCCTCTCTCTCTATATATATATGGCTTTCATTTAGTAGTTCTTAAAAGGATAGTCAAATCTGGTGATAAAGAATAAATGGAAAGATGTTAATTTTAGCATATGAAATATTGTTTCGCTGGGTTTAATTTAGCATAAGATTGTTTACCGTGCTTTAATTTGTGGTTTTGGTGTTTCACCAATTTAACTTAACCTTAGGCTTAGGCCCTATTTGATAATTAGCGGATTGTATTAGTTGTTAGTTGACAACGAAATATACCAGTTGATTTGACCAACTAATAACTTCAGTTGCTTAGTTAAAGATGTTTAGTAAAATTAACTGTTTATATATAATGACATGACTTAAAAAAAAATAAAGATATTAGTATTATATCTTAGTATTTCTTTAAATATTCTTGTTAGAATTTAGATTTTATATATGTAATTTTACAAAAATTAAGTTTATAACTTTAATAAAAAACATAAAACTAATAATAATAATAATATTTTTTTCTTGCTTCTTTCAACTGATCCATCTATGCAAAGTTTTATCTTATAAACCCATTCATAAGAAATAGGCTCCACATATATTAGCTTTGGAACAAGCTTTTGAGTCAAATTTCACTCCAACACTACATTTTCCTTTTCACAGCTTTAACATTGATGAAATGCTTCCTCTAGTTCTTTTACATCTACTTCCTCTAATTTGACATTATTGGTATATTTAAGATTTGACTTTTTTTATTATAGTTGATTTTCTAGGTGAAGGTGGTGTTTCTACTTCACTAGGTTTACTTTGTTCTCAGGGTTATTAATACACACCATTTTTGCCAAAAAAATTGAGCTACATAATCATCAACATCACCACTATCATCAACATATTTAGTTTTTAAAAACACAACTGATTTTGAGAATATTGTAACATATATTCAAAAATATATGAATTTGATAATACTTGTTTTTTTATATGAAAATCATAAAGAAGCTTTGTCAAACACCACATTTCGAGATGTGTAACACATTTTCCTTTTTCTTTGATTGCCACATTCTTTGAAGAGACACTTATAGCCTTGTTGTCCAACTTGTCACGTAATTGATAAAGTATAAATATATAGCAAAAAAATGTAAGAATTTGAAAATAAATATCTTTAAGTTTCATGTTATACAAATTTCAAAGGGTAAAAGAAAATATAACCTTTATTAAGGAAACAGATTGATTATAAAAATTGTAATATTTATTAATTCTACCAAAAATCTTCTCAATATGGTCTTTGAATGAGTCATACTTTGAAAAATTTATGTAAGATGACTATTCTTTCTTTTAGCTACGCTGTTGTACAACAAAGTGTTAACATGTAAACTATCGATCTATTATTTAATCTCGAAGGTAATGAGAAAACTTGTCTAGGCTATAATCTACTTTATTGTCAGTACATAAGCAACAAATTATTTTCTCTACTTTTAATTTATTTTTCTCTCTAAATTAACTTTGAAAGTATGTTAGATTTTGCCTTTTTTCCCTTTATAAAATGAAACCACATACCTAGGAATGCGATTAACAAAGGTCACCATATACTTCATCCGACAAATACATCAGATTGTATCAACTTTAATGGTTCCTTTGCTTGAGACTTGGACTCTTCATGTGATAATTGATGGGTTTTTTCATATTGGCAATATGTACAGATTATTTTAGTTCTCACTTTCAGTTAAGGAAATCCCTTCAAATTTAAATTTTCATTATCACATTTAATATAGACTAGCTAATATAACTCAATTGCATGTGCTGTCGCGACACAGGAGATGGAAACGGTAGGTGACAGAGACTCGACGGACACATAGGTAATGCCCTTGGAATTCTTTCCATTTTCTTACCTCACTAAAGTATGGTTACCTATCAATACCTATGTGTAAATTAGCGGTAAGTGCATTATAGTATTTCAATTTCAAGCACAAAACCTTTTAGGAAAAAAAAATATTGTTGAAGAAACTACAGACCTAGTTGGTTAGTACAACTTCTTACCCTTATAAAAAATTATAGCTGAAGAAATAAAGATAAAAGAAACAGATTGTTTCTAATGATTTTGTTCCTTGTAGTAGCTTTAAAATTCACGAGTACATTGATCAAGTTATGATTGTTTAAAAGTAGAGAGATAACATACCTCCAAGAATTTTCAAAGTGTCTACCTACAATTCACCTACTGAAAGCATCCTACTTTTCTTCTAATGCTTGTTCCTCATATACACTGGCATCTTCCTTCTCTACAACTTCCTTTTGAGATTTTGATCCCACTTTGCCTTGAACAATTACAATGAAAAGTCATATCAATTAAGAACTTAAATTCTATCTAACAATTTTCAAAACCCAATGATCATAATTAGTATAACTTTGCAAACGAAATTCTCACATCTTCATATTCAGCAGTGTTACTCTCCAAGGCTTTGTTATACTTAACCTTGAGCTTAACAACTCTATCTATATATGGATTTTTCTCCTAATAAAATTAGATGAGAAATGTGGTTAACTAAACTCAATTATATTCATTAGATAGCATTATTTGAATCATTTATTCTGTAAGTAACAAGTTAATTAGTAACAAAGATTAGCTTCTTTTGTCATAGACTTCCATTTCTTACTACCTTCCTTTGCAATTGGCTTATATGTTGTTTTTTTGAAATAGGAAACATTAAGACTTTATATTTTGTTATTCAATTTTTTGTTTCTTTCAAAATTTCAATATCTTCTATTTGTTGATTTCTTTATGATAGTTATGTTTTGCACCATATTTTAGGGTTTAATTTGTTATGTATTAAGTGTTAATGTGAGTGTTTGATGTGTATTTAGTTTTTGATTGTGTTAGTTTATGTGTTTAAGTGTTGTTATAGGTTAGTATGAGTCTTTGAGCTTAAATGTTATGATTTTGAGGTACCTTGATGTGTTTGTTAGTATTTCAAGGTTAACGGTTAAGAACGAAGAAGTTTCGGAGACTTTCAGGCTGAAACCACGACCCACGATCGTGGCACAATAGGCCACGATTGTTATAGAGAGATATGAGCCACCATACCCCATGCTATGATCGTGACACTTTGTTCACGATCGTGACAGAGAGGTATCGTGGCCTGCGTCGGGCAGATGCAAAAATAGGTGAAAATGTCAAGTTTTAAGGAAGTTTTTCGACTGTTTTGACCCTGGACAAACCCTAGAGCTACCAAGGTATTTAAGGAACATAAAGAACTGAAGGAGGGGCTTTTTGCATAAGGCAAATTTCGAAACCCTAGAGATCTTATCGAGAGATTTGAGGAAGGAGATGAAGGAAGACAAACACGGAAAAGAAGCTTGATGTGAATTACTTCCCGGAATAGGTGATTTCCCGCCATCGTTGCCTCCATTATCATCCATTCTGAACTATTTCTGGTTTATTTCTTTCTTACAATTGTATAGAATTTGAGATAGCCATAGATAATAGATTGTTGAATGTTAAGGATATTGTCTAAACTCACCCTTGGGATTTATCTTTGATATTAATGAAATTTGATTTATTGCGATTTTATTGAGTTATTCGTGATTCAATTTCTGTTTTTAATAATTCGGTAACAAATTGAGAGAGTGAACTGAATGAATATCATCAAATTGGGCTGATAGGAGTTAGGTAGTTTGATAGATAAAAATTGAATCAAACCGTTAAATTTGTGTAGTAGGACATCATGCATCGGTTTCGTTAGGTTATTAGACAATTTTAGAACTAAATTAGGTTTAGGGTCAATTGTGAATCGAGAGATTGCAATTCTATAATCTAGTTAGGGGTTATTAATTAGGGTTAAAGATTATAACTCGAGAGAGAGTAATCCACTGTAGGAACGTCTAGACCTGGTAATTCGATAATTTCATAATTAGTTAGATTTTTATTAAAGTCGGATTAAAATCGCTTTTCTCTTAATTGGTAGCTCCTAGGTAATTCTTGATTGAGTTATGCAATTTCCTATCCTGTTTATAATTTCTAAATTTAATTCTTGAGATTGATTGCTTGATTGATTAATTTTCTGCTTAATTTATTGCAAATTTGAGTCAAGCATTAGACTTTAGGATCATATTACTCTTCCTCGTGGGATCGATATCTTAGGTACTAAGTAAACGACCCGTGCGCTTGCAGTATTATCGAGGTTATAAATATTAAAACTTAGCATACGTAAACTGTCGATCAAGTTTTTGGCGCCATTGTTGGGGAGGCAATTAGTTTGGTTCTTTAGTCTAAGGCTTTTCTGAAGTAAATCACACGTTAGTATAAACTTTACGTTTAAGAAACTCGATACACAAGAATGGGGGGTTGAATGGTGTATCCTTTTTGAGAATATAAAATCTTGTAAAGAACTTCTCTTTCTTGTTAAAAAGATATTACAAGTTATTACGTAGTTAAATCGCAAGTTACTTCTATATGATTGTTAAACAACAAAATAAACTGAAGTAAAGAGTAGAGAATAGACACAACGATTTTTATACTGGTTCACCCTAAATTGTGGGCTACGTCCAGTCCTCAGAGTTCGTCTGAGTGTTTCACTATTCTCCTAACGATTACAAGTATTCTTTCTTCCCTTCCAGAGCCTCTTCAGGTCTCTTACAAAGTATTTTTTCACTATCTTAGCCTCTCCAGGCTCTCAGCCTTTTCTTTCTCTCACTAGAAAAAGATCTTGAGCTTTTGTTACAGTAATGTTAGCTCTATTCTAAGTAAGCACTGTAAGAATTTTCTCTTAGATTGTCTAACTCTCTTCACTTGTCTAAGATTGTAGCTTCTTCGACTACGACTAATATTTATAGCCTTCGTTTCTAACTGCTTCTTAATCTTTGATAACCGCTTCTTGATTCTTGATAAAAGTCATTTAGTTGAGTTCTGTAACTAACTCTGACCAAATAACTGTTTTGACGTGTTAATGTATCTTCGTGGTATCGTCTATGTCTTCTTTGAGTCTGTATTGCCTTTGCGTCTGCGTCTGCATCTGCGTCTTTATTAACTTTACATCTGCATCTGCGTCTGTGTCTATATTGACTTTGCGTCTGCGTCTACGTCTATGTCTATATTGACTTTACGTCTGCGTCTGCGTCTGCGTCTGTGTCTATATTAACTTTATGTCTGTGTCTGCGTCTTCGTCTGCATCTATATTGACTTTGCGTCTGCACACTTAACACACTTGTGAAAGACGTTCTTTTGTTTCTAACATTATTATTATTTGATTGTCATCAAAATTAATTATCGTAAAGTCCTCTTGACTTAACATTTTTCACTATCTTTTAAAAAAAAAAAAAAATATTTGGGCATGAAGTAGAGACACATCAAGACATCTTAGAGTAAGAATGAGACATTTGAAGAATTGAATGATAAGAAGAGATAAAAAGAATGACCATAAAGGATGTATATTGTAGGGAGCAAGGGATGCTTGCGGAATTTAATGAGCCCCAATTTAGTTGGGGAAATCATCATCCTTATTTAAATTCGTACACTTCGGGGTGGTAGAACCACCTAAATTTCTATTGGTCCAATTATGCAAGTACTCATGTGTGACATCAAGACCTATTTGAAATTCAACAATATGAATCCAGTTCATGGGATTCCAAGGGGGACAAAATCATGGATAAGTTCACAGATATGGAAGAGAACTAGAATAGATTGGAAGAGAAGTTTAAGCAAGTAGCAGAAGATCATGCCTCTTCTATTCACAATCTAAAGGTTGAATAGGTCAGCTTTCTAGGAAATTTTGTAAGCAAAGTGTGAAAAACTGTCTGCACAGTATGGAAATAAATTCAATAGAACTATGTCAGGCCATCGCACTTAGGAATGGGGTAGAGATAGAAGAACCAGTGAGAAATCAAACTAAACTTAACCTTAGAGAAGACCAAGAAATCGAGACAAAGGATGAAGAAAAGAATATAAATCCTCCTTTTATTCACTAGTTCTTGATATACCATATTTGAACATCAAAAAATCTTGGGCCAATGGGCAGGAAAAGAACTCTATCTTTTAGATTGATGATGATCAAATGACAATCAAAATGAATGATGTAATTAAGAATCCAAAGGTTAGTAGCTCATTCAGGATAATTGATGTGTTTGAATCTTCTGAAGAACAAAAGGAAGAAGAATAGATGACAATAGATATCGAGTTTGAAGAAAATATGGAAGTCTTTGTTTGGGAAGCAGAAGTAGAGGAAATGAAGGTGATTAAGGAAGAAGGAGAACAATTCACCTTCGTACAGGACAAATTGTTAGATTGGATGGAAGATTCAGGGAGTTTCGTTATTCCCTATTTTAATGATAGTTTGTTAATAAGAAGGACATTGATGAAATTAATTGGTTTTCTCAACCTTATCAATATTATCCTTCTGTTAATTTTGCAATTTGTAGCTTACTTATAAGCTACAAAACTGATATTGAACGAAAAGAGAGGAAGCAAGCTGCTCATAATTGACCCCGGCTAAGTTTCCGAGGAAAGAGAGTCGAATTACTGACGTTAAAAAAAGCACTGCATAGGAGGTAACCTATGAAATTTAATTCCTTTGTTTATTTTTATTAGAAAGTTTGAATTCCATAGTTAGGATTATTTTGTTTTCAAATAAAATCAAGAAATAATAGGATTTCGGAATAGAGTGGATGATTTATCAAGCTAGTAAAAGAGAGGTGAAGAGGCTACAAAAGAATTAAGAAGTGAATTCGAAAAGAATGTGAAAAGATCGAAAGCAGAAAAATAAAGAAGTGGTGAAAAACTGCAGGCCACGATCGTGGCCTGCAACTGGAAAAAAATGGAAGGACGCATTTTTAAAGGAACAACTTTTACCATTTTACCCTCTAACCACCTTTATATTCATTTCTAATTTCACTTTTGCATTTACTTTCATTTTCAATTTATCTCTCTACATTTCTAGCCTACAAAAGCTCTCACATCTCTCTAAAAGTTTAAACTTCCAATTTTCTTCCAAATTCTACTTAAATCCCAAGAATTATGTCACGTATTAAGCAATTAGCCCGATGGGATCAATCAGGATGAATTCAAGTTGCAGGACATAGAAGAAGAAATAGGTCAGCAAACTTTGACACGCCCTTCCCGATCTACACAGAGGAGGAAGATATTCATTTCCGAGATTTAAATGCTAGACAAATTGTAGTTCCTAAGTACTTTGATTTTGAAAAACTTGATAGGGTAGAGTTACGCAAGAGAGTAGAAAATTTAGCTGAACGAATCCAATGGGACCGATTTGTACGGTTCCAATTTCCTGTTTATCAGGAGCTTACATTGGAATTTTTCACTTCATTGACTTATGACCCTAGTAACCCTAAGGAATTATGGTTTAGGTTGAGAGGAAGAGCTTATAAATTGAATGTAGAACTTATGTGCGATATGTGTAGATTTCCCGAATACTCCATCATCGATCAACATGAGGATTTTCATCCTTCTCAATATTGAAATGAGCTTACTGGATTGAGCAATTTCATGCCAAGAATGCTTGTAATGACATTATAAGGTTCCATGAACACTTAGTACTGCATAAATTTATGTGTCATCTAGTTTTTGACAAAACAAAAACCAACAAGTGTTCCATAAAGGAACTCTTTATGTTGTGGTGCATGGACCACAGTATTCTAGCCTGCATCCACACATGTGCTAAATGCCATTGTTACCACTCTACGTAAGAGGAGCAACAACTTAAAAATGGGGTATATAGTGTTGGCAATTGTTGAATATTATGGGGTGGACCGTAGTGTGTTAACTATCTACTTACCTGACTTCCTAAACCATCACCACTTATGAAAGGCTGAGATCCTTCATTCCCACAACATGGAACTTAGAAAAATTAGCCAGAAGACATACTTCAGAATTAAGGCTAGTTAGGCAAGCTCGAGCTCAACCCTGTCGCAACAGGTAGAGGAGTCCGGTGAAGAGTCCGAGGAAGAGGAAGAAAAGTATGGCTGGAAGGATGTTTTGGATGTAATATCCGAAACCAACAAGACATTTGTAGAAACGACCAGAATAATGAAGGAGATGGCCCAGACACAAAGATTCCAGAGTCGGGATATTCGTCGGATCCACAGATATTTTGAGGCTCAGGGGGTTTAATTGTCGCCTCCAAAACCATCACTACCTCCATCGCCATAGAATTTGTGTCTAAACCATTAATTTTTCTCTTTAAAATTAGCCTTTCGTTTTATTTTTATGTTTATTTCTATTTTGTTTTCTGTTCACTTTAATTTCTATCTTTTCTTTTCTTTTATGTGCTGTTGCTCCCGTCTCACATTGAGGACAATGTGTTGTTCAAGTGTGGGGAGGGGTTACGTGTTTTACATTTTATGTGATTTTGCATATTATATGATAGTTATGAGGTTGCATTGTGCGAATTGTTTGAATGCGTAAATGGCTTAGATGGAGTGAAATTTATTTAATTTTGAACATACTCTATTAGGTTGTGAATAATCATTAGCTCGTAAAATTAGTGAATTAGGGATCTTTGAATGAATATATAGCCTACTTAGGATTTAGTGTAAGTTTACCACCTTATAGGTTGTTACATTTATTCATAATTTAAGGTCTTTCAACTTAAGTAGCTTAACTAGTATTTTTCATGGAAATGAGTAGCTTAAATAATAAGGTAGGCAATAAAAAAAAGTGTGTATGTTTTGTTAAATAAATCACTATTCCGCTAACCTTCAGGTTATAAATAGAGCCAGTAGCCAGTTAAAAACGTGATATAGCTGAGTAACTAGATCGACACACATCACAAATGTGTGCCTTCGTGTTAAAAAGCTATAATGATGTTTCAACCAAGCAGTTCAATAAAAACATGACTTAGTTGAGTAACCGGATCGACATTCATTACCAAGATTTCCCTCCGCGTAAAAAGATTAAGTCTATGTTCACTAATTAAATAAAAAGAAAAAATGTGTGTTCTTAATAAAAACGTTCTAGACTTGTAATAATCTTGACTTTTTATGAAAATATACTTAGGAATGGTTACAAAGTCTGAAGGACTAAATAATTATTAATGTGTGTGTGCAATTGAAAAGGGTAAATAAATTAATACTTAGATCTCGATTTGTTTGCATATTTAGTTCAAAACCCCTAGAAATAGATTTTACATATTAATGATTAGATATAATTTGTATGATTGTGCTTAAGATTAAATTTATTTCATGAAGTTGAGGCCATTGTCTCATTATTGCATTGTGTGTTGTGTGTCTGTTATGTGTTTGTTGTTTTGTTTGCTTGAGGACAAGTAAACGTTTAAGTGTGGGGATTGTTGATAGTTGCATTTTGGACCATATTTTAGGGTTTAATTTGCTATATATTAAGTGTTAATGTGAGTGTTTAGTGTGTATTTTAAGTGTTTTTATGGGTTAGTATGAGTCTTTGAGCTTAGATGTTATATTTTTGAGGTACCTTGATGTGTTTGTTAGTGTTTCAGGTTAATGGAGAAGAACGAAGAAGTTTTGGACCACAATTGTGGTACAGTAGTTCACAATCATGATAGAGAGATATGAGCCACCATACCCTAAGCCATGATCATGACAGAGAGGTCTAAATCAGGTCATGATCATGACACTTTGGTCATGATCATGACAAAGAGGGTTAGACGTTGGCCACGATCGTGGCAAGTAGGGACACAATCGTTTCCTGCATCAGGCAGATGCGAAAACAAGTGAAAACGTCAAGTTTGAGGAACTTTTCGGACCATTTCGACCTTGGACAAACCTTAGAGCTGCCAAGGTATTTAAGGAACATAAAGAACAGAAGGAGGGAGCCCTTTGCATAAGCTAAATTCCAAAAACCCTAGAGAGCTTATCGAGAGATTTGAGGAAGGAGGCGAAGGAAGAGAGACACGGAGAAGAAGCTTGACGCAAGGTACTTCCCATAATAGGTGGTTTCCTACCATCGCTGCCTCAATCATCATCCATTTTGAACTATTTCTAGTTTATTTCATTCTTACAATTGTATAGAATTTGAGATAGCCATAGATAATAGATTTTTGAATGTTGAGGATATTGTCTAAACTCACCTTTAGGATTTATTTTTGATATTAATGAAATTTGAGTTATTCATGATTCAGTTTCTGTTCTTAATAATTCGGTAACAAACTAAGAGGGTGAACTGAGTGAATATCATCAAATTAGGCTAACGAGAGTTAGGTAGTTTGATAGATAAAGAATTGAATCAAATCATTATATTTGTGTAGCGAGATATCGTGCATATGTTTCGGTAGGTTATTATACAATTTCAGAACTAAATTAGGTTTTAGGTAAATAGTGAATCGAGAGATTGAAATTCCATAATCTAATTAGGGATTATTAATTAGGGTTAAAGATTACAAATCGAGAGAGAGTAATTCACTGTAGGACCGTTTAGACCTAGTAATTTGATAATTTCATAATCAATTATATTTTCATTAAAATCAGATTAAAATCTCCTTTCTCTTAATTGGTAGCTCATAAGTTGATTTTTAATTGGGTTATGCAATTTGCTATCCTGTTTATAATTTCTGAATTTAATTCTTGAAATTGATTACTTGATTGATTAATTTTCTGCATCAGTTTGTTATTTTGACTTATTACGAATTTGAGTCAAGCCTTAGATTTTAGGATTAAATTACTCCTCCTCGTAGGATCGATACCTTAGGTATTACGTGAACGACTCGTGCGTTTGCAATATTATCAAGGTTATGAATATTAAAACTTAGCATATGTAAATTGTCGATCACTTTAGTATATAATATTTATTATATTTCTATTATTAATATTGGTGTTTATCATCTTGATTTTGTTCACTATGTTGCTTCCATAATTTGGTAACTATGGCTTGGTTTGGGGAGTGGTGGTGGTTGACAACTTGCTGTAATCAACCTGCTGAATTGATAAGTACTTATTCTTAATAAGTACTTATGTGTTTGGAATTACTATTTTGATAACTGCTGAAACGTGAAAATAGGTGTTTGACAAGTGTCGTTGTGGTGGCTGAAAAGAGATAAAGTGACTAAAAAGCCCATTGATTTAATAAACTATTAATTGTTGTATAAATAATTAAAAAATATATTATTAGTCATATAA
>JANQBM010000008.1:30240717-30287507 GCA_025594535.1 Erythroxylum domingense
GGTGGTTGAGACGGATCAGTTTCAGAAACGGTTCGAGGGATGCATCAAGATAAAGATCAAGCTTCGGAATAAGGTACGAATTAAATTTCGCTTTATTATGATTCGTGTTAATCATTTTATAGAATTAAATAGATCTTGGTTTTTGGGAAATCAAAAGTCACGAAAAAGTTTCGTGATTATTCCGCTAAGGTTCGGATCAGATCCCGACCTGGTTTCCCAACACCTTTGGCATATCTAAGAGCACCTTTGGTGATGAATTTGTAAATTGATGTTAGTCATTGCCAAAGGTTGATCCTTTGGTGCATCTGGATTGCCTTTGGTGTCAATTTGTAAATTGTCACCAAAACTTTGGCAACGAAGATTGAATTTTTGGTGCTTCTAGATTGCCTTTAATGATAATTTTGAAAATTTTCACTAAGCATACAAGTCATCGCTAAAGGTTAAACCAAAGGCAATCTAAAGGCACCAATTAGTACCTGATTATAATAGTTCTCTTACATTCCTTTCTTTCTACTGCTGATAAAGGTGGTGCAATGAGTTGGTATATTCCATCTTTAATTTCTTGCTCCAAATCTATCTCTGTATCAGCCTCCAGCTCTCCTCGAATCTTTAGGTCGTCTTTAAACATTATATGACTCATATCTTGCATCATCTAACCAAATTGTACTAGGTTTCACTAACTATTATTAACCAAAAGAAAGAACCCGAGAAGAACATGTAAGAAAAACAGATAAATGGAGAAACATACACACCAATGAAGAAGATTTCACTTATAATCAAGACTAGGAAAAGAATAAATGGAGAAATTTGACCCTTTGGAGACAATTTTCAAATGTGTCATCAATTGGTGATGCTTTGGAGACCATTTTTCAAAAGTGTTACTAAATAGTGTCAATCTGGTGACAATTTTGCTGACCTTTAGTTACAATTTCTAAATCATAGCAAAAAATCTCATAGCCAAAATGCTACCTTATTGTAGTGTTAATATCTACCTGATTAACAAGTCTTCAAGGAGAGTCAAGGACCTATTTTACTACTTCAATGTTTTGGCTAGGTCTGCTGGTAGGCGTTAGAGTTAACTATTTTCTTAAACTTATCATTTTGAATCCTATATAGAAACTTGAATCACCATTTGCTCCTGTCTTGTAGAGATATGAATAAGAGCATCCCTTTCCAATCGGAAGTGCCTTTCAGAGGTTTACACACTTTTACGTTGCTATCCTTAGCATTTAAACTATAACACTCACAGAATTTCCTTGCAAGGCTTAGTTGGTTTGTATAGTCAAAATGCTCTCAGCTAAGCTCTAGCCCATTAAAGTGACGTACTACTAAAGATCTTAATATCAAATATCACGAGGCTGCAACTAACTAAATGACGTAAATGTTTCCTCTAACAAATTAAGGTAAAAATTTTTGATAGGAATCTTGGACTACATTTAAAATTATCATGATAATGCAAATCTCAGTACGATTGAAAAATGACAGCGTACGAATTTGATTTAACGAGGGACATTAATTACATGTATATGAATAGTATTGACATCTCTCTCTAAAATATGTCCTTCTCTTTTGGGCCAACTTTTTTTGTCATGCTTTGCTAAAACGCGGGCCGACTACACCTCTGGTCAACTGACACCGTGCTTACAATTTGTGGACGTCCCTTTACAGATAGCTGATAGTCAAAGAAATGCTACAGATGCGTAACACTAATTCAAATAAAATTGAGTTTTCTTATTTATGTTGAGTCCCTCGTCACAACTCACAGGCCCAATAGACGTCCACCGCTCACAATCTAAATTCTATACTTCAAATTAGATTTTATGAGTTTAGTCTTAATTAGTACCCGGCCCTTTATGCTTTATTATAGATCGTCTTTTCATAACCTTAATAAAACATGTAATTTTGATGTACACAATTACTATTACATCAATTAAGGAAAGTTCCAACATACAAGACCAGTAACTATCTCTTTTCTTGAAAAGTGAGGACTTCTAGTAAGCAAATGAAGATATGAACATACGATAAATCCCCGGATAGGACATTACATTACATCAAACTAGATATTGAGGTAGTCAAAAACACTGTACAAGGTCAAAAAGCATATGACACGTGTGATCAAACCTATTAGCACTGTGCAGTTCCAAACCAGATTAAAAAGATCACATCCTTCCTATTTAATTTCCATACTTCTGCTGCCCGATCGGTAAATCTATACATGCATGCATGCACATGGTGTCTTTTCCTTTCTTTTGTTACCTTTATTTCATCAGATTGCGTACCGAAAGCCGTGTTCCAATCAGCTCAAGCAGCCCAAAGTTTAACATTTAATTTCTCGTGTTGTTACATACGTTTTTCATATATGGGTTTTACTTGACAATAGAACTAAGCATAAAAGTAAACTAAGAGTCAACGTTATACAGTAATTGTATGCAAAAGTTCTCTTCAATTTGGATAGGAATTACAAGTTGAAGGGCCAATATCACTTTAGAGGGAGGAAGTGAAGAAATTGACGTCCATTATGAGCATAAAAGGGTATATAATGGAACCAAAGTATAATTAATGTGAATGATGAATGTCCCTTTGGTTTCTCGTCTAAAAAGGAAATCGATCTCTCTCCCAATACAAGTGGAGGCACAAAGATTGAAAAAGGAGGAAATTTACAAGCCCAAGCAAAGGGACATTCCTTCAACCCTACCGAGAAAAATAAGAAAAGCACACAAAGAAAGTGATAAAGTAGCCTTCTCATTCCCCATCACCACCTCAGCAGCAATGATGACAGTGAGAATGGAGATGGGCCTTTCTGCCCCACGGTTTCTTTCTACTAAACCAATCATCGAAAAGGGATTATTAACAATCCAGTGATCATATTCATATGTTTGTATTCCCATGCAAAATAACATAATTTTGATATTATGGATCATGTGTAACGGCACACAATCTCAAACTATTGAGGTTAAATTGAATGTGAATTTAATTCTGACCTGAATATTATAATTTTCGCTGTTATTACCATAAATATAGTCGCGCGCTACTCAATAGTCTACAGCAAAAGAATTTGTTATATATATATAAGGTTAAAGGGGAATCTAGTTCTATCTCTTGAAAGAAGTGATAGGTTTTGCACTGGCAAAGGGAATCCTTGTTGGAGAGCTTAAAAAGGTGAGCCGGTAGAGAGAGAGCGAGAGTCTGTGAGTGCTAGATTGATAAACTAAAAAAGAAAAAGGAAAGAAAGGTATTCATAGGGGTTTGTACGCGTGTTGTGTCAGTTTGAAAGGGCATGCGTTATTCAAATTTCCAAGGGGGAAGCTATGGAGGTGTACGTTGGCTGATGTTTCTTCAGGGATTTTATGGAATTTTAGTGGCTGCTTGTTGTTGTGTTTTGTTGTCCTCTTTCTTTTTGGAGTTTTCTTACACATTCCCTTATATGAATTCCCTTCGGTGCGGCTTATTATATATTCTTATGCTATACAATATACCCCTTCTTCTTTGTCCTAATGCTTACTTCAACATTTTACACTTTTGGGGTATAAACTCTTAAATCTATGAACATACCTACTTTTTTCCTCTTTTGTCCTTCTAGTCAGAGGTAATAAAATTGTTCTCTGGAGTGCTACTGGTACAATAACATTGCAATGAGAGCCCAATAGGGCCTTGATTAAAGACATGAATGTGCGATATGCCAAGAAAAGCTTTTGCTGATTCGATCCTCAATCCAATGATTTTTAAACAAATGAATCTTTTCACTGAGCATTAATAAAAGGATCAACAAAAGACCTAAAAGTTGAAGAAAGCTTTTGACTGTAATAGTGTGGTATGCCACTGCCTAAACTCCTACTTTTGCACTCTTAGTTAATGATAGATATAATAAAAGGATAGATATAATATACCACACATATATTTATTTAATAACATATATATATAATTGCATATCTCATATTGTTATTAAATTAAATTAAGTTAAAAGCTAATGATATACTAATTTTTTTTCCATCATTTTTCAAGTGAGTATTCCAACATTCTAAGTTCTAAATTAAACAAAATCTACATACCAAAAGAGTTGTGTTTTATATATAACAATTTACTAAGCCTACTCATACGCAAAAGGATTTAAATTCGATGGCTCCTAAACCTACCTGTTAAGAAAGAAAATTATTTGCAGGATAGAAAGTGATCTATTTTGTCACTGAAATTCAGTGTGCAAGGACCTTTAGGTAGATCAAGATAAAATGGTATACATGCATGCAGTGTGTTCAACAGTTAGGTCAGTATGCCTGTAGCTCTTCGTGGTATTACAATATTTCGAAACCTCCAATTATTTTGAATTTAAGTCGATGGACTACTAATCGTTATATATATATATAAGGAATACCTCATAATATATTATTAACAAGTCATAATGTTAATACATGAATTACAAATATCCATTAGCCTAGGGCACATTACTAACAATACAAAGCTAAAAGAGATAATTCTTTATTGAAGATTATGATGAATAAAGTGATAATTGTTCTCAATATATTTTGTTCACTCATGAAAACATGTTATTATGATTAATATAAAAGGCAATACGGTTATCACAATTAATATTAGTTGTTGATAAATATTTAAATTTCATATCCTTTAATTGTCAACATAATCACAATAGTTCATAAGTAGTATCAGTATGGGCTCAGTATTCAACTTTAGTATTGAAATGAATTACTATTGTTTTTTTCTTGCTTCTTCGTAAGATAAGAGAATCACCAAGAAAGAAGCAAAACCTAGTTGTAGAGTGTTGATCAATAAGATTTTGAGCTTAATTAGCATTAGAGTTTGTGTGGAGCTCTAAAGAGGTGGATAATAAAAGTTAAATACCACAAGACATAATACCTCTAACATAGTACAAAATATATAACATTATAATATAATAAGTGACTCGATGAGTAATCAAAATTGACTTATAATGTGAACTGCATAAGATATATTAAGATGAGTAATTTTAAGGTACTAAACTTCCCATCAATTATTTTATAAGTTGGGTCATCCAAAAGTTTTCTATATTTTAATGTGAATTGAACATCACTCTCAATAATGACATAAGGAATTTTACTATCACTTATTCCTAAGTGAGATAAGAAATCAGTAGCAATTTTTTTTTTTGCAAGAGAGAGTAGTTTGAATCATTATTAAAGATTTCTAGTCTAAGAAAATAGATTAAATGCTTAAGATATTTCAATTTGAAGTGGTGGCTGAAGTATTGTTTTAATTCTATAACATCACTAAGGTCATCACCTATAATGATCATATCATAAATATAAAGTAATAAAAGCATATAGTCTTTATCTATGTGTCGAACAAATAAGGAATTGTCTTAGGGACTAAAAAGAAATCCAAGTTGTTGAATAATAGGGCTAAATTTGCCAAACCATGCTCGAGAAGCCTGGTTAAGGTCTTGTAAAACATTCTTAAAGTGAAATAATTTCTAGAGGATGATCATAAAATGGAGTTGTTCACATTTATTCTTCTTTAGAAAATTCACTATTGAGAAATGTAATTTTGATATTCATTTGAAATAGTTGCCATTCTTAATAATAACAAAAATGATGAGGTTGTAAACTAAAGTGAGACCCTCCATAGGAGAACATGTCTCCTTATAGTCCATATCATATTCTAAAGTGAATCTTTTAATAATAAGTTGAGCTTTATTATGTTATAGAGTGTTATATGTCTATTTTTTGATCTTGTAAACTGATTGATTTGATTTTATGCTTATAAAAATTATAAGTTTTAATCGCACGTACACGATGTAGCGGTAGTTAGCATTGACAAGTACGAATTGATCTCACAAGGACTGTAAGTACTAGTATTAACCCTTTTCTATTATCTAACCACGTAATTAGGTTGTGAATTTAATTGAAAATTAAACTGAACTAAAGTTGATACAATAATAAACTAAGATGAAGAAAATACTATGATTATTTAATATCAAATAAGTAGTATTTAGGTGATGAATCCCCCTAAGATATCTTAAACACCAACCCTTTATCATGCAATTAAATTATTTATTATTCGATCGTGAAAATTCATGTCTTATGCTAATGTCTTTCTCATGAATATTAACAATTAGGCCTTAACTGATTAACCTAAATCTCATTCTACTTAAAACTCCTAAGATTGTAATATTGATTTCATGAATTTCACTACTAGATTTAACTCTAATCTAGAGAAATTGCATGTAACTCTTTCTAATTATGGTAGATATATTCATATCAAAAGATTTTTCAATCCTAATAATATGAAATCAAACATTGGACTAATATTCTAGATATACTATTTCCATAATATAATGGATAATTGAACGCAATAAACCAATCAATAAAATTGTATTGAACAAAATAATATTTCATATTATCATCACAACTTAAGTTTTATCACACTGAGGCACTAACCAACTTAGTTCCTAAATATAGATAACAAATCTAATATCAAATATTAAGAAGAACAAATAGAAATAAAGAATTCATACTCTATATCCCCTTTTTTGTCTCTAATGAAATCTTCTTGCAATTTCGATTGAAGGATGCTCTCTATTGGAACTTGTGACATAATCTTTATGCTTTCCTCATCTTCTGTTCAACACTTCCTTTTCTCTAGTGTCAATTACAACTAAAAACATCTCCTTCCTCTTTTGTAGCCTTCAATAATATCCATTTATAATAAAAACTAGGATTTTTGAGATATACATGCTTACTTACATAATTATGTAGGAGATCGTATATCTCTGAAAACACCTCACGACTTTATATGAGCACAATGAGTTACATGAGCAACATACACAGGTGTGTATCTTCACATAGGCAAAAACAACGCCGTCAAAGTTTTACATATTTACAGTAACTTACACGGTCACTATACATGATCGTGTATCTCCAAATTTGCTTCAAGTCTTCGTTTTATGCCACAATTTCCCCCAAATTCTTCTCCTTTTGGTCTATACAAGCAAATTGAAGCAAAATAAGTGCCAAAAATGCTATAAAATTATTAATAACAATCAAAATAAAATAAATATGGGTATATAAATATAATCAATTAATCATTTATTATAAACTCATTTACATCTTATTAAATTCTTGTTTAGGAGAAGTGGGACTAGACCTCAAGTCTAGGATTTCTTTAAGGCTTATAATTCTTCTTTCACAAGTTGCTGACACAAATGATTAACACTAGCTTATTTACATCTCTTAGTTTTATAAATGACAAAGATGGTTCAGTGAAAAAAGTTATGTTTAAGATAAGGAAGGATTAAAATATAAGGATCTAAATGAAAGGAGAGTTTAGGGGCTCTAATGGGTTATGATGATTGAGATGGTTTAGGAAAACTTTGATCTTTCGATAGAGCTAGATCCTTAAGCGGAATAAGTGGTCTTTATTTTATAATCTATAATTGGACGATACTTAAACAAAACTAGTGACTCAATAGAATTAGAAACCAAGTTGATAGAGGGTTTAATTAAGAAAGAAGTCGAAGATGATACTTAACCAGAAGATAAGTACGATAACATTTTTCAATCCTAAAAAGTGATATATTTAGAAATTTTGAGACATCTAGAAATATGATTCCAATAACAATATCTTTTATGTTCAATGTTATAAAATGGTAGAATAAATGGTAGTAAGAATTGCTACTCCCTAAAATTACTCAAGATATGAGGAAGAAATAAGTAAGGCCCATATTATGTCAAGAATATGTTTATATTTCCTCTTAATTCACCTATTTTGTTAAGATGTACCATATTAGGACAAGAGAGAAAGGGTTGAGTTATCCTTATATTTTGTGGAAATCTCAATTCTAAATGTTTTAGTTTTTATAAATCAAGTTTTGACCATTTGAGCAAACTAAGCATATATGAGTTGCAAGTTAATTATTTACACATAAAGTAAATCTAGGTACATGGAGAAAGTCAAGTCATCAGCAAAGATTATGAAATATTTTAAACCTCCTATACTAGGAATAAGAGAAGGCTCTAAATATTAGAATGGATTAAATCAAAAGTAATAGATTACATAGAATTGATATTATTAAAACATAAAGTTTAATGTTTGGGTAGTTGACAAGATAAACAATCAACATAATCTTGTTTAACAAATGTTAAGAATCCACTAAAACAATAATGAATTCAAATGCTGAAAAGAAACATGACTAAGATAGGATTACCAAGTTTCAAATGTAATAGTGGCACGATAATTGGATTGATTCGAGTTTAAATCAACTGATGTAAGATCAAACCACCATCCTTATTATATATGTCCTAAGGATCTACTATGTTTTTAAATCCTACACATGAAAACCATGGCGTGGAAAATGAACATCAAAACCAAGATAAGATAATTAACCAACATAGATGATATTAAGCAACAACCATGACAATAAGTCTATAATCATATTAGGCAACATAGATCATGTTTATAGGATGAACTAACCTATTTAGCACCTATTCTTAAATGTATTTATGATGCAGCAAAGCAAATTGTAGGACTGAATGGAAATGATAAACTAATGCTATTTCTTATAGGTTTAAATGATGTCTATGATACTGTTAAAAACCAAGTGTTGACGATGGATCCTCTTCAAATATTAACAAAGAATATTCAATTGTGATTTATGTAGAGAAATAGAATGAAGTAAATACTAGTTTAATTGATAATGTAGATACAACAATCTTGGTTAAAGGTTAATTCAATGAAGGAAGCAAAGGTAAACAAGAATACTTTGCAAAAGCAAATCAATAAGGATGATTTATTTTATGAATTCGAAAAAATGAGTAGTCACATTAATGGCAGTTGTTTCAAATTGCATATCTTGATTGGTGCAAAGGATTAAAGGATAGAAAGAAAAGGGAAATGGGAGAATATATGCAAATAAACTGGAATAAACATTAGAAGAAGCTTTAGATAAGCTAAACAAAAATGGTAATTGGAAGTCTGGTGTTGCTACCATAATAAAAGATGAAATTGCTAGCTACATTAAGGAAAAAGGTAACAAGAAGGAGATATGATAAACTTTACACATTTTAGTGATTTTGTAGGTACTATTCCTAACTAATGTTTTAATTTTCTTGGTCATATTGAATACGAATATTAGATAGTAGACATAGGGGCCACAAATCACATATGCTCTACCTTTAATCTTTTCCATGGTCTTGTTCTAGTGAAACATCATACACATATGTATTTACCTTATACTACTGTTAAATTGGTACAATATATAAGTAACATTTTCTTAAGCAAAGCTATAACCTTGACCTCTACATTATGCATACCTTCATTCAAATACAATTTATTAATGATTAATAAACCAAATGTTTCAGCTCAAATGAGATTTATATTTATTCTAAATTGTATGTTTTACAAGACCTTCAGACTAATAATATGTTGGCAGCAGGAAAGATGATAGCTTGATTATATGTGATTAGTCAAAGCTCATTCCATCCATTCAATACAGTCTTTCTATAAATGTTCCTCAATTGATATTTCTATTATTTCTTTGAATAAGTGTTGTTACATTTTAGACTTTGATGTACAACATCAAGGGTTTGGCCATTCCTCTCATAGTGTGATTAAACATTTAAGTTCTTTGTTTCCTTTTGTAAATGCCAAGGTTACTGATCAACCTTGTGAAGTTTGTCACATTTTTAGGCAAAACACTTGTTTTTCCTTGAAATTCTACCAATATAACTATTGATTTTGAACTTTTGCATATGGATTTGTGGGGAACTTATCAACAATCCTGCTTCAATGATGCTCACTATTTTTTGAAAATTGATGATGACTTTATTAGAACTATATGGATATTTTTATTAAAATTCAAGTGTCAAACATCTAGGATTTTCAAAAAATTTTAAAATATGATTCATATATAGTTTCAAGCTTTCGTTAAATGCGTCCGAACTAAAAATGGCTCTGAGTTCTTAAATTTTACTTTTTAATCTTTATTTTGGTCGCTTGGTATAATACATCATAGAACTTGTGTTTGTACACCTTTAAAAGGTGGTGTTATTGAGTGTAAACACAAGCCTTTATTGTAAGTAGCTCAAGATTTATTATTTCAATAAGGTCTGCCTATCAAATTCTAGGGTGATTTTGTCTTAGTTGCTATATATATCATCAGTCAATTGCCTACTCTAGTTATAAATTGAAAATCACCTTATTAGGTTTTGTTTCAAAGAGACATTAACTATTCCTTTCATAAATGTTTTGGCTGCCTTTCTTTTGCTTCAAATGCTTTTCAAAGTAAATCAAAATTTTACATAAGAGCTTCAAATATATGTTTTTTGGATGTTCTTCTAGCTAAAAGGCTTACAAGTTGTATAATCTAGATACACATTTTCTTTTTGTTTTCTAGAGATGTTATATTCTATTAACATGTATATCATTTTAAGTCTTCTCCATAAAAGTTTCTAAATAATCCTAGTAATTATATTTGTACCAGTCACTGATTCTGTAAGTAAAGAATCAATTGTTCCTTCTCCTGATAGTTCTTCTAATATTGATCTTATCAGAAGTATATCTGATCCTCCATTTATGTCTTTGAATCGTGTTTCTCCTGTTTCTTCTCCATCTAAACCTATTTCATCTCCATTTGTTATTCAGAAAAGTTCTAGCATTTCACGTAAGCATTTGTGGATGAATGACTTTGTCATAAATATGGTTCAATCATAAGTTATCATTGATCTTCTACACATAATTCCCTTTATTTTTCTCCTCACACACCAAAAATGTTTCCCTGTTACACTTCTCCACATTTTGTATCATTATTGGCCCGTATATTTACTATTAAACATCCAACTTCTTATCATTAAGAAAAAATTGTGTCAAAATGGGTTCAAACTATAAATTTTGAGTTTTAGGCTTTAGAAAATAATCATACATGAGAGAGAATTGATTTACCTGTTGGTACAAGCCAATTAGCTTTAAGTGGGTTTATAAAGTAAAGTTTAAGTTGGATGGTTGTGTTGAGTGTTATAAAGTTTTACTAGTTGCTAAGGCATATAACCAAGTCGAAGGCATCAATTATACTAAACGTTTCTCCCTAGTTATAGAAATGGTCACAATTTGAGTACTTCTAGTTATGGCGGCTACTTATGGTCAACCAATTCAATTGCTTGATATTAATAATGCATTCTTGCATGATTTTTTGATGAAGAAGTTTAGTTTTTACCAACAGAAGGTTATGAAAATTTTGCTTTGAATCAATTTTGTAGATTGAAATGCTCTTTATATAGTCTAAAGCAGGACAATTGATTGTGGAATCCTGAGTTTACTAGTAAACTTCTAGATTTTGATTTCACTCAATTAAATTGCTCATTTTTCTTGCTCTCAATGATTTTCAGCGTCAGACATTTTATGATACATATTTGGCATCCTACCTTGTTAGAAGAAGATTTGTTACTAGTTATTGTTTTTGTTATCCTGCATTGATCTCCTGGAAAACTAATAAGTTGACTAATGTTTCATGATCCTCTATTGAAGCTAAATACAAGAGTTTATTTGCAACTGTATGAGAACTTCAATGGATCTCATACTTGCTTAACGATCTTTCCATTGAATTTTCACAACCAATTCCTTTATGATGTGATGCCTAGGTTGCCATTCATACCACCTCTAACCTTGTTTTTCATGTATGAACTAAAAATCTTGGGATTAATGTTCACTTAGTTTACGATAAATTCAAGCAAAGGTTCATTCGTCCTCAATTTGTTCCTTCATAATAGCTGTCGGTTGATTTATTTACTAAGCCTTTATCAGCTCCTTTATTTCATCATTTCTTGTCTAAGTTGAGTTTGTGTAACTGGCACCAAAATTTTTAGTTGAAGGGTTGGGGGGGTGGTAGAATATGTAATATTTGTTGCACTTTAGTCAGAGAAGTTAAGAGGTTATTAGAGGGAGTAGTTATAAAGTGTGAAAGAAATATAGTTTGTTATAATTATGGAAATATTTTGTTAGTAATCTTTTGTAAGAAGCAATATGTTCTTTTCATTTTAAATAATAATAAAAGCATTTTCCATTTCCTTCTTTTATTTCACATTATTGTTGGATTATCAACCAAAACATATTTGGCACAGGAGGATTGAACTCATCTTCCTAAGCTCACAGATGATCAATGGGTAGCTTTAGTGTCCATTCTTAATATGTATAAAGGTTCAACCTCCACTTCAGAAAAACTGACCAGTAAGAATTTTTTCTCGAGTTGGTTATTAGACACATGAGCATCTCAGCATATGATGGGAAGTAAAAATATATTAAGTAAAATTGAAATTTTGGTTACATTTTCAGTTGATTTGCCAGATGAAGAGCCAATGGTAGCCATCTATGAAGGAACCATAAACTTAGGAGTAGGAGTTAAATTACCACATGTTTTATTTGTGTTAAAATTGAATTGTAATCTTATTTCCATTGCTTGCTTAATGGAAGATGTAAATTGTGTTGTCATGTTGATTAATAAATTGTGTGTGATACAAGATCACACTTTGAGGACCCTAATTGGTATGGGTGAATGACAAGATATGATCTACTACTTTTATGACATTGCTTAGGCATAGACACAATGAGTTAAAGTGGTGGACTCCTTTATTTTATAACACAGGTGTGTGGGTCATCTTTCTTCCTAAGTAGTTAAATTGTTTCCTGTCATTAGGAATAGTACTAGTTGCTATAAAGAAAATAAGAATTGTAATATGTGTTTTCTTTCAAAACAAATGTGAGATATTTTTCAATCAAGTAATGGTAGAGCAACTGAGTCGTTTGCATTGATTTATTGTGATGATTATGGACCATATATAGTAGTTTTTTCTTATAAGGCCTATTATTTTTTATCTATTGTAGATGATTTCTTAAGAGTAGTTTAGGTTTATTTGATGGCTGATAAAATAGAGGTTCTTAAAATTATTAGTAATTTTTGAGCTATGACCCAAACTCAGTTTAATTTTCAAGTGAAACTGTATGAAGTGATAATGGGATAGAATTTATGCCTTTAAGGAAATATTTTCAAACTTCATGTGTAGATACCCCTCTATAAAATGGTTGAAAGAAAACATTAATACATTCTTAATGTAGGTTGAACATTGTGTTTTTAGTCTCACTTGCTAATTAGATTTTAGGAAAATGTATTTTGGCAGCGGGAAATCATATTAATCATACTCTAGCTAGTCTGAATGGTGGTATCCACACAAGATCTATTTGGAAAGAAAACTTCATATGCTTATATTTGTACATCTGGTTATTAATGTTATGCTTATTATCATGGGCTTGATCAGGATAAATTTAGTTCAAAAGGTCGATAATGCATTTTTGATGGTTATTCTCATACATAAAATGGTTGGAAAATATATGATCTTGAGTCTGATGTCTATTTTTTCTTGCCTAATGTTGAGTTTATTGCAGATAAGTTTCCTTATGCTGAAAATGAAATGCCTAATTTTGATGATAATGTTGGAGTAGCTTTTTCCATTACAGTTTATATTAATGGAGATCTTAGTTTGGGTTATTATAATTTGCTTAATAATATGGGACAACAAGATGGTGTTGTTACTCTTATTTTAATAGGTAGTCCAACTAGGTGATATAAAGAGAGGGAAAGCGAGAAGATTGAAAGTAATTTGGAGGGTAATATAGAAGAAAGGGAGAGTTATGTCAGTAAAAGTGATGTAGCAACACTACTAGTTGATGTTGAGCCTATAAGATGTAAAGAGCTTGCTCATTAGCCCTCCTCTCAACTTAGAGATTATGTTGCCAATAATATGTACTGTATAAACCCCACAATTCCTTCGCATCACCATTATCTTCAAGTACTCTGTATCCCATTGCTCATTATGATCAACGTGATAAATTTCTTGTGAAGCATAGAGCTTTCTTTGTAACATTATCTACTAAGGTTGAACTGACTCAATTTTTAAAGGTAGTGTGTGACTCATGATGGTGAGAGGCCTTGAAATAAGAGATTGATGCACTTGAAAAGAATAAGACTTGGACTATCGAGACTCTTCACCCGATAAAAAGGAGATTGGATATAAATGAGTTTACAATATAAAGTGCAATTTAAATGGAATTGAACAATTCAAAGCCTGATTAATGATTTTTGGAAATATGCAGGTCGAAGGTGTAGACTATAATGAAGCGTTCACACTTATGGCTAAGATGATGATTGCGAAAACATTCTTGTCCATTGTTGCTACATAGAATTGGGAATTACATCAAATGGACATTCACAATGTCTTTTTTGTATAGGGATCATGGCAAGGAAGTTTATACGAAACTTCCTTCTAACTTTGCTGCTTTTTAACTAGATAAGACTTATCATTTGCGCCAATTTTTATATGGCCTACAACAGGCGCCCAAATTTGGTTTGTTAAACTTGCCATTGCATTCAAAACTTATGGCTTCATTTAATCCTATGTTGATTATACCTTGCTTACTTTTCCAAAGGGGGTGGCTATTATGTATTTGCTTATTTATGTTGATGATTTGATTATTACTGGCAATGATGGTGAATTTTTTTGGCCTTTTTCAAGTTCTATGACGGTCATTGTTTTCATATGAAAGACTTGTGTATGTTGAAGTATTTCTTGGTATCGAGGTGGGTAAAAATCTGCAAGGAATTTTCTTGTGTCAACGCAAATATACGCTCAATGATGTCACTAAAAGTAAGTTGTTAGGTGCTAAACCTGTTGATTTTCTGATCTAACAGTGTCATCAGCTCGTATTGGCTTTCAGTTGGTTACTTGATGATCCTGAAAGGTATCATTGCCTAGTGGGGCAGTTAATTTATCTGACCATTATGTGACCTAAATTGAGTTGTTTTGTGCATATTTTGGAATAGTTCATGTAAGCGCCTTGGGAAACATTGGATGCGGCACTGAGAGTGGTTTCCCATTTGATGTGTCATCTTAGGTATCATGCCTATTATGATTTTAATTAGACTGGTTGTCCTCTCACTTGGTGACCATTGATAGAGTATTTTGTTCTATTGGGTACTTCTTCTTTTATTAGAAGAAGAAGATGGTATCTCAGTCCTCTGCTTAAGTAGAGTATCATTCAATAGCCACAACAACATGTGAGATGATTTGGCTTAAAGCACTTTTGCACTAACTTAGGATCGAGCATACTCAACCTATGTGGTTGTATTGTGGCAATCAAATAATTCTTTATATTGCCTCGAATCATGCTTTCCATGATCGTACTAAGCATATCGAGATTGATTGTCATTACTTACGTGATCAGATTTATTCTGGGAACGCTGTCACACAACATGTTCATAATTACAATTAGCTCGCTGAGATACTAATGAAAGCACTTGGCAAGCATCAATTTGACTATTTTTTTGCAAATTGGGCATAAGAAATCTTTATGCACCAACTTGAAAGGGAGTATTGAGATATATGTAAATATATGATATATATATATATATATATATATATATATATAAATTTAAGATGTAAAAATTTTACATATCTTTAAATATTATTTTTAGGAGATTTTCTGTATTAGGAGACTTTCGATAAATATCCTGTTCGGTTGTATATACACATTGAATGAGATGAGAAGGTAATTTATGGTTTGGGCACTTCAATTTAATTGATCAAAATGGAAGTTGGATGTGTACCGAAAATGATAAAAGAAATAATGGGAAAGGAAAATATTTAGGGATAAGGAAGAAATGGGCGACTCTTCGTACACTTTCATTCTATTCTTCCTCCTTCGAAACTTCATAATCACGAATCAGGTGAGAAACGAGATGCACTACTTTTCTTGAAATCAATCTTCTTTTCAAAGGTTAAAAGTGCTTTCTTGTGTTAAAAAGAATACCCCAAAACCCAAGAATGGTATAAGACCTTTTCTGCCTCAACATCTGACTTATCCTTTTGGCTAACTTTCAAATAGCAATGTTTATCAATGGAAGAAAGACTTGTAAAAAATGCTTAGCATCTCCCTAGCTGCTTCCTGTATTTCACAAGGTTTCATAAATTTCCACTTACATATTAACAAGATATGAGTAATGCCGAGAACAATTTTGACAATTTATAATAAACCAAGTAGTATTCACATATGAGAAATTCTGCGAACACATACGTAAGTTTGTATTATAATATTTCTTTTAGTACTAACTGATAACTTGTTATGTTTTAATTGATTAGTGGATGATCATCCGCGAATTAAAGTTCAAAAAAACTTTCACACATCTCGTTCAGAAAATAAAATTGTATACAAGTAGCTGGGACCCTAGAAATCATCAATAATCGCAATGGCTTTGTTAGCAGCCTATATTCTGACATAGGATTCAGCAAGTCACTGAAGTGTCTATTTTAAACCCGTCACGCTGTATCTGAGAGGTCTATTTCGATGCCAACATCGTTCAGTAGGAGCCTTGTTGTTTGGTAAACCGAGTGCGTGGTAAGGGAGGTCTTGTTCTGTTTTACTTTGTTTTCTTGTAACTTTGGACCCAAAAAGTTGGATTCTACTCATCACATCTCTGCCACATGATAAATCTCAGTTGTTTGAGAGGCCAAGCCTTTTGTCCGTGAATTATTAGCAATGTTCAGCTTTTGTGCTATTCAATTATAAGATTCACCATACTGTCCATCTTTATGGTGGAATTTTCTTTTTCTTTTGACTGTCTTCAGGAATGAAACGCCAAAACAGAGAATAATACAAACTGAGCGTCAAAAATCAAAATTTGACCGACTCTGATAAATGGGAACAGTTGAATTTGTTCGACTATGTAGGCATGTATATATAAGTATATATGGCATCCCCAAAAGCCGGTTGGCTTACTTTTACTGTCATCCCATCACATAACTGTGTAACGTACATTGTAAGCGCCTATGTTTGAGCATTTTATATCGTTTGGTTCTTTCTTTCTATAATCGTCATTAGTCTATAGAAGTTGATCGACAGGCCAGCAACAAATAGTAGACATTGAACAGCTACTATAACAGTATTTTAATCTTTAGACATGCTTTTGCAACTCTGTACATCTTTTTTCTTTTTTGAATACAGTAACCCTCATACTAATGATAAACGTCCAAGTAAAGGTGTATAATCCTAACGCAGAGATACGACTTCACTCTTTCATAGAGAAATCCAATAGCAGACGGAAGTTTTAAACAGAAATAAACTGCTTATAACTTGATTTTTACTGTAAGCTGCATAAGTTACTATACGCAGTGTAAATTGTTTACAGATAACAACATATATGCTAAGGTAAGCTAACAGGAAGACTTTTCTTATTGATTCATTCCATTTACAGCAATCTTACAACAATATTCATAGTTACAATAACAGCCTATGATAAAAATTAGAAATAACAGAGATATAGGGACAAAAAATCAGGAACTCATTCTATGACAAGAATTAGAATCGACAGAAAGATAAAGATAGGGAAGTAATGATCACAACATACGGGAATAATTGTCTGAATGCCCCTCCCCTTTTACAAGCTAACGACTGCAATGTAAGAAGTCGAAGCATATCATTTGTATCGCTGCTAACAACAAGGATATCATCAACATAAACAATAATAAATATTTGAACAACATCTCTCTTGTATATAAACAATGAATTTTCAACTTTGGAGGATTTAAAACTCAATTGAAGAAGGAAGGTGGTCAAACGAGGAACCTTGCTCGTTGCTGCTTTAACTGTATAATGACTTAAGCAGTTTACAAATGTGGCCACGATATTTAGGGGTTACAAAACCACGTGGTTATTTTATGTTTCATATCATTGTCAAGGAAGTAATAAAGAAAAGCATTGAAAATATCCAATTGGTGGATCCTTCAATTGTTTATTATTGCTAATGATAAAACTGTTTGAATTAGAATTGGACCAAAGATCTCAATGTATTTCATTCCACTCCCTTGTGTGAATCCCTTAAAAATAGACACGCTTTGAAACGCTCAATAATTACATTCCCTATTATTTTGATCCTGAAAATCCTCCACTCATTCCAAACGGCATTAGCATTAGAAAGGAGAGAAAACATTATCCATGTGTGGTTGATCAAAGGGGCACTAGTTTCCTCTTGCGTCTCCATTCAACAAATTGCTTATCTTGGTGAAAGGTTATGGATTCGGTTTGAAGAGAAGATTGAATGGAAGGATTATTAATGATCGTATTTGCTTTTCATCTGGCCATAGTTATTTGTCGTACTATCAAATGATGAGTGGACGGTGGTGTAGGGTTTGTTAATGATGCGTCATATTTTGAAAAGTCATGAACGATGCTACTGCTAGGTAACTCATGGTCATTAGATAAAAGGTGACATGATAGCATTAGAGGTGAGATTGAATTACTTTGATTAGTATTGGAAGTTGATTGTTCGAATAATGATGAGGAAAATAAAGATGAGCTAGTGTGATGGTTTAAGGATGTGGATAGTTTAAGATTGGAAGATAAGTGTTGGAGGATTTTTAGCTGAAACAGATTGAAATAGGAAACTCAAATTATAAGCAAATAATTGTCTTGAAGGAGTGTGCATTTGTGAGACGACGAGCCACAGAGGAATTGAATTCTTGAACTACTGATGGTCAAATGAATATATGAAAAGAGGCTCGACTAAATATTCGTGTCTCTAGCCAATAAATTCTTCTTATGTTCACGTCGACACACCTATAAGCACAATGGTTAGGACTATTTCCTAAATAGACACATGGCTTTATCTTAAAACTTAACTTCTGAAAGGCATATGGATGTGAAAGGTGAGAAATTGCATAACCAAAAGGTTTGAGGTCTAAATAATTGAGATTTTTAACATAAAGTAAAGAAAATGATTATATATTTTTAATAATACTAGAATGTAAATCATTAATTAATAAAAAAACTCATTTCAACTGCATAATTCGGGAAACTTAAAGGCAATTTAGCATATAAATGAGATGTGTAAACTATATATCGAAAAAGTAGAAAAATGCAATCGACTTCACTTTTAATTTATAAAAAATAAATCGAAGTGAACCCTCGTGGAGTCCTTAATGAACTATAAAATATGCCTAAGACTTCACAATATCGGAGTAGGACCTATACATCATAGCGTATAATATTAAGAGGAGGTTGACTTTTGTGCTTAACTAATTTTAGAGGAAGTCTAGTTAATTTTTTTATTTATACTAAACATACATTAATTTAAACATGATTTTCATAGCATGCTATTTGAGTTTTGGAAAATTATTGAGGATTTTATACTAAAAATGAGACATTTTATTTCAGGACTTTTTTCTTCCTCTTTAAGAAAAATGAGAAAATTTGAAGAAGAATCGGACCAATTTGGAGCAACTTTGGAAAAAATAAAGAAGGATCATAAAATACAGCATTTACAAGTCACTATTTTAGGGTCGT
Source organism: Erythroxylum domingense (assembly GCA_025594535.1). Lineage (NCBI taxonomy): Eukaryota > Viridiplantae > Streptophyta > Magnoliopsida > Malpighiales > Erythroxylaceae > Erythroxylum > Erythroxylum domingense. The sequence continues at coordinate 30,260,086 of JANQBM010000008.1, forward strand.
ATCTAAGGTGTTGATTCTATCTCTCCTTCCCCACCCTCCACACTCTGGTGCTCTACCTTTGATTAAGAAACACTATCCCCATATAGGCCACGTGCTGGTAGTATTATTTTATGAGAAAAGTTATAGAATGCAAAAAAGATAATATGAATTGTATATAGTCTCAAGTTAGAGTCGTGTTTCTCGTTAAAAAAATTAATGTTCAAAATTTTTTAGGAGGCAAGAGGAATAGAGCTTTTTAGGAGGTTAGAGGAGAATTTGGAAGGAATAAAAAGTCAGTTGGAAGCCATTCTATAATAGCTATTAATCAAGATCAAGTCAATCTTAGAAGAAGAACAAGAATTCAATAAGATTCACTAAAGATTCAGGATCCAGGATTCGTGATAATGATTTCTTATTCTTGTTCTTTTTTCTTATCTTTATGTTATTATTTCTTGTTTAGTTGTAAACTAATTAAGATATTGGTTTAGCTAGGATAGACCTTAAGATTCGATGTGTTGAATTGATAGATCTTTTGATGCCATGAATTTCTAATTTTTTAAATTTATTCATATTTTTATAATTGATTGAATTGAAAGAATGAGAGTTGAAGATTCAATTATTTGATTTATGTATAAAGACTTGAAAGATAAAATGTATAGTTTGATCAAATTGTAGATAAACAGGGCTAAGGATGAGTTACTTTAGAGAAAACATTAAGATCTTCCTAGGTTCAACTATAAACTATCATGAGAATTCTTAAAATGAATTAATGCATTATTAAGTTTTCTTGATTAGAAAAATATTTCAGTTGATTCAATCTAAGGATAGTAATTATATATCTCGAGAGAGAATATAATTGTAACTTAAGAATTCTTACTAGTCCAAGAAACTAAAACTGTTAATTAAATTAAAGTGAAGTTAATAATAGCAAAATCTTAGGAATCACTTTACCTAAATATAATTTATTAATAGATTGCATTTTTCTTGATTAGTAGTAATTTGAGTGTTTATTTTATTTTCCTTTTTGTCCAATCATAATCAATAGCCTTGATAATTAAGTTTTTAAATAATCAATAGTTAACCCCTTTTTCTTATGGTTTAATTGATACTTACTAGTGCTAACTTTAGATGCACCATGTACTTGTCAGCGAATACATAAAATTAATATTTATTAGATTTGTAAACTTATTAGACTAATTTTTTTGTTTGTTTTGTTTTTGTTTTATTATTACCTACTAAGTTTTTTGTTTGTTTTTTCTCTACATAGTTCACTTCTTGTATGTGACAGTTCAATAATCCTAAGAAATTTGTTAAGCTAAACATTAAGATTGAAAGAAGTTTAAAAATAAGAAGAAGAATCTGAAAGAGAATAGAAGCTAAGAAAGCAAAAATGGATGTAGAGAATATGAGGTCTTTCAAAAACTTTGTTGTATGCAGTGTATAAGGCATCAAATTAGGCATTGTAATGTACAACATCAAAGCTAACAACTTCAAGCTAAGTCTCTCCCTTTTTTTCTATAATGCAGTAAAATTAGTTTACATAACTCCCTTCTAAAGATCCCAATTTGTATATGTCAATGTTTTTAGAATACTAAAAACACTAAAGGTCAATGGTGTTTCTCTAGATTCCATTAAGCTTAGTTATTTCACTTTTCACTTATCAATAAGGAAAGAGTGTGGTCAAAGACCTTATACCATATGATATCAATTCTCCTAACTCTCCTAAGCATTCCTATCAAGTACTATTCGCAAACCAAGACTACATAGATTAAGAAATAGACCTTTATCTTTGATCATTTTATTAAGCTTGGGAGAAGTACAAGGAGCTATTGAGGTTATGCCCTCATCAAGATGAAGAGCTGGCCAACTGTCTAAATATTCTACAATAAGATGACCTACAACACAAAGACTTTGGTGGATGCTTTCCTTTTATGAATAAAAATATAAATGAAGAACGTAATATTACTGAGGATATGGTTTATAACCATTACTAATAGACGAGTGAAAGACCGTCCCAAAGAAGGTTCCAAGTAAGTTTGATGTTGATTCCCTAAAGCTTTTTGTTACCAAGCTATATATTTTGACTAAAAATTTTGATCATATGATTAGCTATAGATTGTCAATTAGGGAATTCATTTGTTAAGACCCTTCTATTGAACAGGTTAACTTTTTCAACAAGCCCAAAATAAGAATAACCCATTTTCCAATACCTATAACCTTAGTTAGAGAAGCCACCTTAATTTCTCCTATGGAAGTAAGTATAATCATGCCCTTCAAAACAATAGGCAACCACCTAGTTTCCACTCAAGATACTTCAATCCTCTCCTCTAAAGTCTAACCTAAAAAATTTCTTCATAACCTAGGATAAATAGAATGACTAGTTCAAGGAGGCAATTAGGAAACTTTGTTCTAAGGTTAATTTACTGTCGGCTCTTACTAAAATGTTAGAAGCCTAAATTTTCCAGCAAGAAAATGTTGTGTCTAATTTCTATTACTTTTAATTGCCTTCATATCTTTATTTTGGTTACAAATCCTTGTGTTTTGATCCAAATGTAAGATTAATTAAGTGAAAATGGTGTGAACATTGCATCAATGTTAATTGGGTTATTTTGTAAATTTTCCAGTAAAAGACCAAAGTCACGTAATTTTTGGATTAAATGTTATGCATGGTGGTGACTTGGTAAGTCACCACCGTGCAAGGTGGTGATTTTATGACACCATTGTGCATGGTTAATGCACTGGGGTGACAAAGGAGTCACACCGGTGACTCCCCATGCACAGGTGTGCATGGGGATGTCACACCCCTAACTACCCATGCAAGTTTGTGAGAAGTTTTAAAATTAATTATGGGTTTAATACGTGGTAGCTTACAGCGTTAAGGCACGCCTAAACCTAAAGAAAGGGGAATAAAAGGAAGAGAGGATGGTGACTGAAAGATCATTCATTTATTGTTTCATTGGTTCACACACAGAGAGACTCAGACAAAAGGGAGGCATAAAGAGATAAAGAAGAAAAAGATAAATAGATGAGAGAAACAGAGAAAAAAAAAACAGAGTCAGTTGAGACGAAGAGTAAGATAGCAAAGAGGTGGAAGCTAGGGAGAGACTGAAAGCGAGAGCTGGCGCTGAATCCCATTCAACTTGAGCAAACATTCTTCTGAGGAAGAAGCTGAAGCTGAAGGCGAGAGCCAAAGTTGGAAGCTTGAGAGGGACTGGAGATCTGCATAACTCTTCATTCGATGATTTGTTTGCCTATTCTATTTGTCATTTGTTGCTTTGTTTCTTTCATTTTACTATCTATTATTAACTGACTTATACTCTTATTAGTTTAGCATAACATTATTTTTTTTATAATCCATTCAATTTTCACTATTTTATTATTACTTTAATATTTTGTTAGTAGTAATATGTAATTAAAGGGTTTAATGATGATGAATATGGTGATATCCGTGATGGGCTGATCTCTTTTCTTGAGAATTAATATAGCTATTTAGTTGAATATGTTTTAATGGGTTACAGATATATTGTCTTATTTATTGTTGTGGTTTATAAACTGAATGGATATAATAGAATGGCCAAACTTTGCATCATTTTAGTGTTAAGTGAAGATTTGAGAGATAAAGTTTAATACGGATCATGAAACTATGGACACTTAGGTTAAGAACAAGAAATATATTAACACAAGTGGTAATTAGTAGTTAGGTTTTCATTATTAATTTGGATAGTAACTTGTTGAATACGAAAGTTAGACTAGTTTCATTATTCGAATTGATTTAGAACCTAAATTTTAATTTTAGTAAGACAACAATCCAATCATTTTCCCTTAATCATGCATAGGCGATTAAATCAGTGAAATTAATTCTCAAGAGTTTTTTCATTTTGATTAATCTTTTTGTCTTTGCTCCCAATTTATTATATCTACTTTTCAATTTAATTTCGTAATTTTCCTTAAAAGCTGTCACTTAACAATTGAGATAGAATATTTAGGAATGCATTATTTTTATTTTTATTTTTAATTCAAAATTAATTTAAGTTAACCAATTTCCCCTCCATGCGAGACGACCCTGGGTCACTAACTACAACTATCTTCTATACTTGCGAGTAGGATAGCCTTGGTCATTTTAGAACTTTTTAGGCACAACAAATTTTTAGCATCGTTGCTAGGGAGGTGTTTAGTGTTTTTAACTTGAATTAATTTTGATTGTTTTTTTATTAAAGTGATTTTGATTGTTTCATCGATTGTTTTTTCTATTTATGCATACATTTTTGTCGTGTTATTTCATTGAGTTGTTTTAGTAATTTTCTAATTAATTCACTGTTTTTTTTAGTTTATGAGAGGAAGGAGGTCCTTGGAAGGTGAACTTACTCCTTTTATTGACAACGTACATTGGATAAGAGAACTTCCAAGGGAATTTGAAGACAATCTCAAGGGATTCAAACCAGAATATCAAGAGATAGGTGAAAGATAGCTAGTAATGAAGGAGTATTCCAATCGATAATTGGTACTGCCACTTCATGCATCCGATTGGGGGAGGTAGCTAGGAACTATGAATTGAGGAGTATCCACTACAACATGCTGCCATCATTCTATAGGGTTCCTAATGAAGACCTTTCAAACTTCATTCGGGAATTTTATACCACTCTCTAGACGTTCCCGTTAGATGGCCTAAATCAAGATCAACTCAGGATAAGGTGCTTCCCATACATATTGAAGGATCGAACTAAGGCGTGGTTGATGACCTTTCCACTTGGTTCATTAACTACATGGGAAGAGGTGTATAATAAGTTCATGGGAAATCTTTATTCCCACCAGAAGACTTCTGAATTGCGGACAAAGATAGCTACCTTTTCTCAGATGGAGGGAGAGCCATTCCATGAGGCATGGGAATGCTTCAAATTTCTGCTCATTAAGTTTCCACACCATCGTTTTCCACTCCATATGCATAACTAGCTCTTTTATGATGGATTGACAGAATAATGTTAGTATATGGTGGACAATACAGCAGCAGGAGCTGTGGGAGAGAAGACGACCTAAGAAACATATTAGATCTTCCAAATGTTATGGGCTAATTATCAATAAAAGAGTGTGAGGGGAAGAAAAACTGGAGTTTATGAAGTGAGTTCAAATTAAGAATTGGCTATGCAGTTAGCTGAGTTGACGAGGTATGTGAAGACGATAACTATGAGGATACCCCAAAATGCTCCAAATTAAGAGGCATGCGGTATATGTGGAACTTGTGGTCATGTATCTAACATTTGTTCGTATTCTTGTGAACCTTTTGCAGATGGTGAGGAACAAGTGAACTCACTTAACAGTTTTCAACCAAGGGAGCAAAATGATCCATACTCAAACACCTACAATCCTAGTTAGAGAAACCACCCAACTTTGTCATGGAAGACTAATAATCCACCAGTATAGCCCCAACAACAATATCAAAATTTTCAGAGGCCAAATTATTACCAAGGGTAATCCTCACTTCAAAACCAACTAAGTAAGCCTTCTTTGGAGGAAATCCTGAATGAATTTATTTAGGTCACAACTCAAAATTAAGAAACGAACAAAAAAAGGTTCGATTCTTTGGAGGCATCTGTAAAAAGGATTAAGAACCAAGTAGGACAACTCGCATCTCAATTGCATAACAATCAAAAAGGGAAGATGCCCAGTTAATGCGAGTAAGCATAATCAGTCACTATTATGAGAAGTGGTGAGGTAATCGATAAGCTTATTGAGATCCCTTCCAATCTTTCTAGTGTAGGTAATCAAGAGGAGGAAAGCCTCCCCAATGAAGAAAGCAAGCATAATGGAGGAAGCAATAGGCACAACAATTCTTTAAGTCAGGTTCAAAAGGATGAAAAACTGGGGCATGTAACTAACTGCAATGAAGAATCAAGATGGCATAAGGTGAATAATCCTTATAGACCACCTATCCCGTATCTGAGCCTCCTTAAGGAATCGAAATAAGATAAACAATTTTCTAATCTTTATAATATGTTTTCCAAAATTAATATTAACCTGCCTTTGTTAGGTGTGATCAGAAACATTCTAGCTTATTTGAAGTTCTTCAAGGAACTAAGCACCACGAAATGAAAGTTCGAGCCAAATGAGAAGGTGATAGTTTCAGAGGTTGCAAGTGCAGTGCTACAACAAAAATTACCCCCAAATTAAAGGACCTAGGCGTTTTTATTATGCAAGTTTCAATGGGTAATGGTGATGAGGTTAAAGGTATGCTTGACCTTGGGCCAAGTATAAACCTTATGCCCTAATCTATTTATGAGAAACTAAAACTAAGACAATTAAGACCAACTAATATGTGCCTATAATTAGCTGATAGGTCAATTCGTTATCTGAAAGAATAATGGAAGGTGTGTTGGTGAAGGTTAGTAGATTGATTATTCCTATGGACTTTGTGGTCTTAGACATGAGGGAAGTTAAACAACAAGGGAAGGAGAACGCCATACTGCTAGGAAGGCCTTTTATGGTCATTACTAATACCTTGACTGATTTAGGAGAAACAGTAGAATTCTCAATCTTTAATGTTGAACCTATTCCTACAACTACTGATCATGAAGAATGCTCTCGTGTTGATCAGTTTATTCCTGTAGACTTTGATTTTCTATTGCAGGAAGAAGAAGAAAAGAAGTTGAGCTTAGTGAGGGAGAATCATAAGTGTTGTCAATTATTAGATGAAACAACTACGGGAGAGGTTGGAAAATTTTTAGAGAAGAAGACCCATTAAGAGAAGGCAACAAGGGAATCAATCACTTTAGACGATGCTCCTTGAGCATAATGGTTGAGGTGTCCATTTAAAAGACATTAAAGAAGCGCTAAATCGGAAGCAACCCATATAATTTATGTTTGGTCTTTCAATTTAATTGTTTGTTATTTCTTTTAGTGAAACTCGACTTAACCGATTTGCTTTGTGTGCACAATCCTTCTTTCAATCTCTTCTGTTTTTCTTCCTTACAGTTGTCTCCACTCCTAAATTTTAGATGCCAGGCTTATTGCTATACTTCACACTGTATCATCGCAGCTTCCACCACACTTTCGTATTGTATTTCTTTCCTTATTCTTTTTATTGTCCATACTACATGCAGTTTAATTTCTTTTAGTCTTTAATGTTTGTCCTCATTCATATTACTTTTTCTTTTGTCCTAGACCCCTCTTTTACTTTTTTATGTCACATTAGTGATAATGTGATGTTTAAGTATGGGGCGAGTATTAATTATGTATTGTGTGTTTGCTTTCCCATTTATTATTTATAGATGCATGATCATTAAATGAACTCAATCAGGATTAGAAATGATAATATGAGTGAATGAGTATACTTGCATGCTTAGACTGATTAACTTAGATTTTAGTTAGAAGGACGTTAGCTTGTTGTGATAGATGAATGACATTTTTCATTTGGTAAGAATTTGAGCTTTTTTGAATTATTAAACACCAATTTTGAGTATTCTTTATTGAGAGTGATCTTTAATGATTAAGGAACTCTAGAAATTGCTTGCAAATACTAGTTGAGATCACATAACCTTATGCAAACATTAAAATGATGAAGGCAATTAGGATTTACCCTGTTAGCCTAAAAAGTCACCATAATGTTACCTTTAATGAACCCCTTTAAGCTTAAAATAATTCATTTCTTTCTTTAAACCCAAAATATGATCCTTGAACTTGATTGTTGAGCATTTGAAAAGGTATAATCAGGTTTAGGGAGTAAGTGTGGGGGAATCATAGCTTGTAGTTAGCTTTTGAGTTAAGGGTAGGTATGGTTATGGTAATTTTCTCTCCTCTATATTTTCTTCCCTTAATTTCCTTGTTTAAATGAAGAAATAAATAGAAAAGAGAAAAAAAGAAAAAAGAACAGAAAAAAATGAATTGAAAAGAAACAAAGGAAAGAGAAGATGACCAGAAAATGAAAGAAGAGGAGAGACGTAAAAATAGGGAGTGTTAACTTTACTACGTAAGAGGAAAGAATTCAACACTTTATTTTTTTTTTCTAAATTGCTTTAAATGCTCAATTAGTCCTATAGTTTTAAACTACAATTTTCCTTTTTTCCTACCCTTAGCCTGACCCCATTATAACTGGAATAAAGACCTCTGGATTGATGTTTATGTTTGATATGAGTGGTGGAGATTGAATTACTAAGCAAGCCTATGGTAGATACCTTACATGAAATGAACGATGAGTGAATATTTACTACCTTTGAATGCTTGAGAGGATGAAGAGTGGTGTGAGTGTCTATCACACTTGTTGATGGTTCTTTGAATTCAAGTGTTTGTTGATTTTGGTTAAATATGTGAAGAATTGCTTGCTTATAAAGTATTATGAGTTTCAAGCTCTTTGATTGTGTTTATTAGAATGATCGTTGATATCTTTGGATATTATTTGGCAAAATTGTTGTTTCCGTTGTTTGTTCTTCTATAGTATAGCGTTCTTTATTATCCTTGAGGACAAGCATAGTTTAAGTGTGGGGGAATTGGTTGTGTCTAATTTCTATTACTTTTAATTGCCTTCATATCTTTATTTTGGTTACAAATCCTTATGTTTTGATCCAAATGTGAGATTAATTGAGTGAAAATGGTGTTAATATTGCATGAATGTTAATTGGGTTATTTTGTGAATTTTGCTTTAAAAGACAAAAGTCACGTAATTCTTGGATTAAATGTTATGCACGGTGGTGACTTGGTAAGTCACCACCATGCAAGGTGATTATTTTATGTCACCATCGTGCATGGTTAATGCATGGGGGTGGCAAGGGAGTCACCCCCATGACTCCCCATGGTGTGACTCCCCATACACGTCCTTGAGAAGTTTTAACATCAATTCTAGGTTTAATATGTGGCAGCTCACGACATTAAGGCACACGACCCTAAACCTAAAAAGAGGGGAATAAAAAGAAGAGAGGGTGGTGGCTGAAGGATCATTCATTCACAGTTTCATTGGTTCACACACAGAGAGACTCAGACAGAAGGGAGGCACAAAGAGATGGAGAAGAAGAAGATAAATAGAAGATAGAAGCAGAGAAAGAAAATAGAGTGAGACAGGACAAAGGGCAAGACAATAGATAGGTGGAAGCATGGGAGGGGCCAAAAGTGAGATCTGGAGCTGAATCCCATTCAACTTGAGCAAACATTCGTTGAGGGAAGAAGATGAAGCAAAAGGTGAGAGTCAAAGCTGGAAGCTTGAGAGGGACTGGAGATCTACATAGCTCTTCAACCGATGATTTGTTTGCCTATTCTATTTCTCATTTGTTGCTTTGTTTCTTTCATTTTACTATTTGTTATTAACTAACTTATACTCTTATTAGTTTAGCCAACTATTATTTGTTTTTTTTGATAATCAATTCGGTATCATTGTTTTATTATTGCTTTAATAATTTTGTTGGCAGTAACATGCGATTAAAGTGTTTGATGATGATGAATATGGTGATATCCATGATGGGTTGATCTCTTTTCTTGAGAATTAATGTAGCTATTTAGTTGAATATGCATGACTAGGTTACGGATATGTTGTCTTATTTGTTACTATGGTTTCAGAACTGAATGGATGTAATAGAATGGCTAAACTTTACATCATTTTAGTGTTAAATGAAGATTAGAGAGATGAAGTTTAATATGGATTGTGAAATTATAGACACTTAGGTTAAGAACTAAAAATTTATTAACTTAAGTGGTAATTGGTAGTATGGTTTTCATTATTAATCCGGATAGTAACTTGTTGAATACAAAAGTTAGACTAGTTCATTATTCAAATCGAATTAGAACCTAACTATTAATTTTCATAAGACAACAATCTAATCATTTCCCCTTAATCATACATAGGAGATTAAATTAGTGAAAATAATTCTCAAGAGTTTTTCCACTTCGATTAATCTTTTTGTCTTTGCTTCCACTTGATTCCGTGTACCTTTCAATTTAATTTCGTAATTTTTCTTAAAAGCTTTCACTCAACAATTGGGATATAATGTTTAGGAATGCATCATTTTTATTTTTATTTTCAATTTAAACTTAATTTAACTTGACTAATTGCCTAAAAAACTTGGTTAATTGCCTAAAAAACTTGGTTAATTGCCTAAAAAACTTAAGAATGCTAGAGAACACATCAAAATTGTAATGCTAAGGATTAATAATTATTAGGGAACCATAAATTGAGAAAACATTAGAGTGAGGAAAACAAAGTAAATAAGACAACCATTAATAAAAGGGAAACTAAGGGAAAGAAAAGAGAAGAGGAGAGGAACTGATCGAGGTGTTGAGTCTTACAATTTATATCCCTCAATTACCGCAAGTGAATGGGTCGTGAGTTTCAGTATTTGAAAGGTTGATCCCACAAGAAGGGTAAACTAATCTAGTCCTAGGCTATTTAAGGCTTAGAAATTAATAAATTGAAATTAAAAATGAAAAATAATATAAATAGGGGAATTTGATTGCAGGAATTTAGCTTAAGAAATTAACACAAAATAAGAATTCACATTGAACAACCAAAAAGGTTACAATGGAAACTAATCAAGAGAAATTACTAAATTATGGCTGCGTTTGGATCTGCGGTGTAGTGGGGATACATACTTATCCACCGCAGTTTCCAAACGCAATCACATGTTTGGATCTGTGGGCAAACAACCGAAGGTTGGTGAAAAGTGTGGTGCCACTGCAAAAATTGATAAGTAGAAAGAGAGTCGCTGTAGGAAAGTGCTTCTGCAGTAGAAATTCTACTTTCCATTAATAATTTTATGATAATTATTATTTTCCATTATACCCTCAATTAATAATTATTATTTTCTTTAGACTATCATTTTGAATGAATTATTGCTTTATGATAATTGCGTCACACCAATAATATATTTTTTTAAGAAATATTTTATTTACTAAATTTATTTTATTTATATTTTCTTATTTTAATTTAATATTTTATTATTTATAATTTTAAATTTATATGACTAATAATATATTTTTTAATTATTTATATAACAGTTAATAGTTTATTAAATCAATGGGCTTTTTAGTCGTTTTATCTCTTTTCAGCAACCACAACCGCATTTGCCAAATATTTATTTTCACGTTTCAGCAGTTACCAAAACAGCAATCCCAAACATGTAAGTAGTTGTTGAGAATAAGTACTTATCATTTCAACAGGTTAATTTTAGCAGGTTATTAACCACCACCGCTCCCCCAAACCAAATCTATGAGAGAGGGGATTCTACCTATCATTAATGCTAACCTAGTCAATTATGTGTTATTGGGGTGTCGATTTTAGACTATGGTAAGGAGAATTACTCTCTCTCAAGCTATAATCCCACTTCCTAAATCATTAACCATAATTAAATTATGGAATTTGCAATCTCTCAATTAAAAAATGAACCATGCATAATTAAAATTAGATTGGAAGCTCTTAACTAAAATACCGATCTCACACAGAATCTCTCTCGTATAAAAATCGACATGGTTAGCTACATGGTCTATTGGATCTCTTAACTGTCGTTAACCCAATTCAATCATTTTTATCTAGCTCACCCTCTCAGTTTGTTACCGAAATATGCAAAAATTGAAGTTAATCACAACACCCAATCAATAAAACACAAAATTGACTATATTGACATTAAATCAAAGTAAAATCTTGAAGGAAGAGTTAGAATATCATCAACAGTCCAAAACCCATAATCATATAATCCATTTCAATCTTTTACATTAAATGAAAAAAATGAAATAACAAGGAAATAAAACTTGGATCGAACAATCTAGGAAGGCAACAGTGTCGGGACCCACTTCTTCTTCCTTTTATTCTTCTTTCTCTCTCTTTTCTCTATCTCTTGAACTTTCCAAAAGTGGCAGAATGTAAAAGCTTCACTAGGGTTACATCATTAACTCTTATATATTACATCATTAATCTCCACTAGGGTTGCATCATTAAGTCTTTTTCGGGTCTGAAAAATCCCTAAAAAACTCAATTGTGAATTCTTGTCCGCGTATTTGTTGTACTACGATCGTGCCCTTAGTGACAAGATCGTGTTTAGGAGTTTTTTGTTTCTTTCACAATTGTGGTTGATAATGCCATTATCTGGGCTCCCTGCACCAGTTTCTGTCACAATTGAGACATATTCCCCACGATTATGGCTCCTTGCTCTTACTTTTGTCACGATCGTGGCATATTTTCTGTGATCGTAGCCTTGGATTATTTCCTAGGCCTTCTCCAAAGCTCCTCCAATTGCCCTAAAACACTAACACACACATTATGGCACCTCATAAATATAAAATTAAAGCTCAATATCATGTTCCAACCCTCAAAACACTTAAAACACAAATATTTACTAAATCAATTCTAACATAAACATGTTCTAAACAATCAAATTAACAAGTAAACACACACTGAACTACCCACAAAAACACGATGCAATATACACCTATCAGGAACCCAAATATATTCCCTCTCCATTATACAAGCTGTATAATTCCTTTCCCCAAAGATTGATTAAGGAAAAATTAGAAAAGGAATTTGAGAAATTATTTATGTTCTTCAAATAGTATATACTAATATCCATTTACTAATCCTTTAAAATAGATGCCTTTTTATATCAAGTTTTTGAAGGAGACACTATCTAATATGAGAGAGCTTGAGGAGTGTGAAGATGTAACTTTAACTAAGGAGTTCAAAGGCACAATCAAGAATGAACTACCTCCTTAACTTAAGTACTCTAATAGCTTCTCTATTCCTTACTAAATTAGCAGTATGAGCTTTGATCATATCCTATGCGATCTAAGAGTGAGTCTAAGTTGTATGCCCATATTTAAAAAAAAAAATCCTAAAGTGTATAACCTAAAATCTATCAATATTTTATTGTAATTTTAAAAGAAATTAAATGAATTGAATGGAGAATCACTAGGGTTGCATAAGATAGGGTAAGACTATAGTCAAAAACTAGATGAATCTTATTAAAATAATGACAAAAATTTGAAAAAACTTATTTACAAGTTTTTTATGTGCCTGATAGATTTAATTCGTGTTGTAATATTGATCTAGTTTGGGGTAACGATAATATATTTCCTAACTTATGCATTAGATATTCTATGTTCATGCAATAGCTTGACTAATATTTAAAGTGGCATTCTTGGCCATTTGTGATTTCCCTTGTCCATAATATTGTCTTTGTAATAAAGGAGGAGCCTTTATTTTTTTCTAAAATACTACACTATTTTTCTCCTTCTATACTACAACTATTACGTAACTAAAAGTTGTTCCAAAAACTTTACGGCCATCCTTATTCTTGAGTTTCATTAATTTGAATCTAAATATTGCCCCTTTATTATAGATTACATAATTATATGATTAAGTACTAAGTATCTATAATCTATTGTCAATCAAAGAATATGTGATTAAGAGTTTCTAAACTTGTATGTAGAGAACATAGTCTTGATTACTAAAAATGCTAAAATGGAGTCAATCATTAGTAATTAGTTTCTATTTAATTGCTAGCCAAATTATAAAGGAAGCTCTAGGTAGATTGGTGTGATTTTAGACTAGATTAGTCCAATGTACTATAAGGTTGGCCTCTTTAAAAAATTTAACTTATGATTTATTTGTTAAGATACTTAAAATTCTTTTCATTTAAGTAATCATCTGGCTTTCTACTGAGGTTAAGCTACTAATTATGGCATAGTGCTTGTGATGTTAGAACAACCTTATATGTCATGACAGGACTATGAATAGTAGATGCTTTGCCTTAGACAACTTACCTTGGAGCTAAAATGCAGGAAATCAAGTTTGTTGCATTAAGTAGTTAATTGTGATGGTATAAGGGGTTCCATTTATCATACCATATCCAAGTGTTTTCACCATGACTTATAATGTGCTTGATGTTAGTTGTTAACATATGTCTCACTTTTAACATCTTAAGTACATTTTAAGAAATGTTTGCTTTCGTTTTAATTTTTTTAATTTGGCCTTTTAGGAATTTAATATATGCCTCACCCATAATGATTCCTAATCATCAAACAAATTTCATATTCTTTTAGTCAAAAGGAATTTAATCATAGTTCTGATAATTTTTATACTGAGATAATCTTGCTTTTTAGGTTTAAATATAATGATCCACTTGAATTTTCCATTTATGTTTCTTTTTAGATTTTCATTTTTTAGTAATCTTTAAATTTTCTCGAGGATCATGGTATAGAGGAGGATATAAGCACTCCAATATACTAATAAGCTATAAAAATGCAAAAAATTTCAATTATAATATTCATGCAAAATATAGGAATTTGTTTCTTTAACTTTTAATTCTCTTATAAGTGAAAACAAAATGAAGCTGGAAGTCTATATAGGTAACTCTAAATGAAACAATTAGGGATGTTAATGAGCCGGGCCGGGCCGGGCCCGGCCAAAAAACAGCGGGCCGCGTGCCGGCATGTGGCTTGCATGGGCTGGGATAGCCCGGCCCCGTGGTCGGCCCGTTTATATTTTTTTAATATACAAAATTACAAAACGGCATCGTTTTAGACAAAACGACGAAACGACGCCATTTTGTCGGCCCGCGGCCCGGCCCGGGCGGACCACAGTCGGCCCGCGGCCTGCCTATGGCCTGCCAAACCTGGGCCAAAAACGGGCCGGGCCGGGATTGACATCCCTAGAAACTTTAGGGACTATGAGGTATTTGAATGGGGATTTAAGGGGCTAAAAGCCTAGATTCAAGTTTCTAAAGAAGTAAAGCTTTTAGTGACAACATAATTTAGTATATTACTTTTGCTTTTGTCGATGCATAGTTTAGGTAATCTTAGAAAGGTTTCAAAAGTGTTTAAACAAGACCATGGTTGAGAAAATTTTTTCTTTAGAAAACATTAAAATTTCCTTAAAATTTTATGTTAAATATTTTGAGCTTATTTTAAATTTAAAATGGTATTAAAATCCATTTTTGCTGCTGATATCCCTTGTTATGAGTTTGAGAAGGCCTTAGTGCAAATACTGAATAGATAAGGAGAAAGAGGTTCCTTTTGTCTTAATAACCTTGCTCTTTAGAATGTTAGAGTAGGATCATTGTTGATGAGGATACTAAATATTACAGTGGTGCTAAATTTTTATATCTATTTGGTGAACTTGGTGGGGAATCCAAAAGCCCTTAGAACATTAAAAGGAAATCCGTAATCTATTGACTAAAATGCCTTATTAAAGTCTATTTTCAATGCATAACATTTTATATGAATTTCTTTATGATAGTTGTGAAATGATTCCTAGGTTAGAAGAATATTATCCCCAATGTTCCTATCTTAGATAAACGCTCCATAGCTCAAATTTATGATGGTTTTCAGGTTTGCTTTGACTCTAAAAGAAAACAGTTTGGAAAGGATTTTAAAGATGATAATATAGCAAGTTATTGGTTTATTCTTGTAGCCTTAAGGGTTTTAGGTTTTAGATCTTAGGAACTAAGCAAATATAGACCTTGTTGAATTGTTTAAGAAGCTTGTATAAGGAGAAGAATTCTAAAAAAACTTTAGTTATTGTTTTCACCATCAGATTCTAAGATTTTTAGTGAAAGATCATATTAAAGCCATCAAGTCTAGAGGCTTTATTTGTATCTAAATTGGATAGGGATTTTTCCATATCTGCTTTATAGAAAAGAGCTATGAGAATATTGGCATGTTGCTTAGTGATTGCATTTCATGTAAATGAATTAATTTCTTCTAAAGAGGAATTAGATCTGATAACTTTACTAGTAGTTTTCTTAAAATGTTATAGTATCAAGGATTCAGGTTCCTCTTACTTATTCCAAGTAGCTACTGAGCATTAAAATCTTTTAGTCATTAGATCCATGATCTTTTTCATATTAGTGAGTCATGTTTTTCTAGTGTAGTGACATAATTATTAAGGGACGATATAAGAATTTTTTCTTTTACATTGGAAGATAGCTTGAGATATAGGTTAATAAGCTTTCCCTGAGCCTCCTCTACTTTGGTGTTAATTCCCTTGGCCACTACAAAATTAGGATCAGAACGCTTTACCAATAAATTATTAAATCTAAAAGGGGATCTTCTTAGTGTATATTAAGTCATTGAGCTTGATTTCAATAGATGAATGAACAAACATTAAAGGAGAAAGAAACTCACCAATACTATGGAAAGGAACTATAAAGAATAGGTAGCATTGATAAGTGCATGTTCCAATTTTTTTCCCTAAGTTATAGATTGCTTATTGATTATTTGTCCAAGTGAATTGGTAACCATTATACCTGATATATTTAAGGCCCACATTGTATAGACAATTCCTGAAGTCATCAATAACTTAGTTTGAGAGTTCCTTTCAACTTCTTGAAAGTAGAGAATATTCTTGAACTCACCAAGAATAAGCCATAAGTTAGAGTGTAATAGCCTGTTTCTATACTAAGGGTTAGAACCTTAAACTATTGCACGTAAGTAATATCATTTAGAATTTATGAAATGCATTTCTTTCACATGCATAATATTCACATACACACATGAATCATGATTTAGGAAACATTGCAAAGATTGTATGTGCACTCAATTGACATGTTTCGAGGTATAAAAGGTTTAAAATAATCATGATGTGAATTGTGTATTGTTTATGTCTTAAATTTTGGTTTAGTGGATTATAATTAGTAAATTTTGGAATCAATTGTTACAATTGAAATATTGATGAATTAAAATGTGCATTTAGCTTAGGAAAAATGTCAAGTGGTAAGATAAGTTGACAAATGAAAAATTAGGATGACTAAACTTATAAAAATGAGTGACATTTGGCATGGAAAATTTAATGACAATTGGCTTAGGTAATTAATTTACAAATGGCAGCAATGATTAAGTGACAAATAGCCTAGCATATCGGTGATATTTGGAAGCTTATATATCGGTCAAATGGAAAGCATGTTTAGTGACATATGTCATTGGAACATAGTGACACTTTGTACCTAGTTGAATTAAGCTAATGTAGAAAGTGTTTCTTCTAGAACATTCACCATTGTCTTCTTATCTCTCCTCCAAAACTTGCTTTTATTTAAAATCTCTGTATTTTGGTTTAAGACTTGCAAAATTGACACACCAAATCCATACTTTTACCCTTCATAAAGTTAGGTAAAGAACCAGAACATTGTTGTTCTTATTGTGGTCTTTTATCCTTGCCGAAAACCAGCTTATTTCCACCTTGAATTTGTGATGATCTTGCATGCATGGAGGACTAGCTTAACTTGATGAATTGAGGTGGAACTTGAGCTGAACAAGTAAGTAAATTATTTGTCTTTATGGCATGTTTTAATAGAAATATTATGATGATTGAATTAGGATGGATTCTATATGATGTTGATTATGAAGTGTGTTGGATTATAATGGATGAACTTAGATACTTTATTCTTTGTTCTTGATGTCTAAATACCATGGGTTATAAGTTGTTATATGGATGAATTAGATTGGGATTTGAAGTATAATGAAGGTGAATTTATTTTAAAGAAAGGTGCTAGTGTAGTGTTCTTGAAATGGGAAAGAACTAGGACTACATGTATGATAGTGAATGATAGTTTATGTTTTTTTATGCATGAAAGACAATAGTTTATGAGCTGCGATATTAGTGTTTTGTATGATATTTTAAGGTTTAATTTGTTATGAATTTTGTGTTAAATTGATTGTTGAGCAGGCATTTAGGGTTTAATTAGTTTAGTTTTTGTGTTTAAGTGTTTTGTTAGGTTATTCTGAATCTTTGAGCTTAAATTGTATATTTTTGAGGTACCTTGATATGTGTGCTAGTGTTGCAGGTAAACAGGGATGAATAGTAAAGATTTCAAGAGTTTTGGGCTAAAAGACATAGGCCATGATCGTGCACAGTGGCCACGATCGTGACAGAAGAGGAGGAGCTAGCAACAACCAGGCCACGATCGTGTATCATGGGCCATGATCGTGATAGAGAGCGTCAAGTCAGGCCACGATAGTGTATATCCATGCCACGATCATGACAAAAAGGTTAAACATGCCTGTCACGATCGTGCTCTATGTCGGCTGACAGAAAAACTCAAAATTTGGGTGATTTTTCAAACTATTTTGACCCCAAGTTTGACTTAAGGCTGCTATAGAATAAATAGAACAATACCTAACAACCGTCGCCATAGAGATTAGAGAGCCAAGAGCTGTAAAAAGAGAGAGACTCTACTAAAATTTGAGGGAAAACCTAGTTAGAGACTAATCGATCGAGGAAGGAGGCGAAGGAAGAGAGGCACAGAGACAAGCTTGACGCGACGTACTTCCTAGAGCAGATGGTTTCCCGCAGTCGCGACTCCGAGACACATTCTGAAAGTATATTCTAGTTGTTATTTTGATTTCATTGATGTATGGAGTCTTGAGATTGATTAGAGATATTTATCGTTGAATGTTGATGCTTTTGTCTAAACTCACCTTCGGGTTTATTTATTCTTGAGATTAATAAGATTGATTTGATTATGTTTTACTTCAATTTATTGTGATTTAATTGGATTCTTTATAACTGGGAAATAAACTGGGAGGGTGAGCAGGTGAAAATCATAGATTTAGGTTAACGAGAGTTAGGTAAATCAATAGGTAAAGAATTGAATCAAATTGGTTGAGTCGTGTAACGAGAGATCGAGCGCAGATTCTCAATAGGTTAAAAGACAGCGTTACAACTAATTTAGGTTTTGGACAAATTACGGATTGAGAGATCGTAATTTCCATAATTTGAATTAGGGAATATTAATTAGGGTTAAGATTTACTAGAGAAAGTAATTCACCCTAGGACCGTCTAGGCCCGTTAAATCGACAATTTCATAATTGGATAGATTTACTTTAATTTGAAATAAATCCCCCTTTCTCTCAATTGGTCACTTCTAGGTTGAATTTCGGATTATTTTTGTGAGTTTGCTTCTGTTTGTTCTTTTGGTGACTTAAATTCTAATATTTAACTCTTCATTAATTTTAATTCTTGTAGTAGTTGTTTAATTAGGTATTGTGAACTTAGCTGCCGTTAGATTTTCAAACTAGTTCCGTTCGTCATGACATTGATACCTTAGGTACTATGCGAACGACTCATGCACTTGCGGTAATTACCAAGGTTAAAAATTAGTAAAACTTAGAGCATGTAACCTTGAGCGAATAAGTTTTTGACGCCGTTATCGGGGAAGGGAACTTAGTTCTATAGTTTAAAGTGTTACGATAGCTTTTTTTTTTCGTAGTTTTACATAGGAATCGTGCTCTTGCATGTACACAAGAGTCATGAGAGGTTCGAGTTGCGAAATTGAGACTTTATATTTAGACATAACACGTTTAGAATGAACCCTTAAGAAAGCTGGATGAGATGAAGAAGAAGTGTTCGAGAAAGCACAAATGGTTGAGAAATTCCAAAGAAACATAGATCAAGAAGTCAACCTTGGTAGGCAACAATAGAGGACCTTATTGATTTTATGAGGCTAGGGTTCAATCCTGCAAACCAAGGAATGGCTAGACTGCCTGTTCAAGCAATTTCTTTTGAAATTAAGCTAGCCCTCTTGAACATGCTTCAACAGAATGTCCAATTCTATGGACTTGCAAATGAAGATCTGAATGCTCACATCGTGAGTTTTCTCGAGATCTGTGGTACTTTTTGGTATTGCTAGATGTTGAAAGTCGCAGTGAGAATTAGGCTGCTTCCATTTACACTTAAAGATAGAGCGAAGGCTTGGTATCATTCACTGAGCCCCGTTAATATTACAACGTGGTAACAGTTAGTACGTGCCTTCTTGGACAAATATTTCCCATTAACAAAGACCACCAAAATTATTAAGGAAATTACAAATTTCCAACAAGGTGATGGGGAGTCCATTTATGAAGTGTGGGAGCGTTATAAGGATTTGCAGAGGAGATGCTCATACCACAATCTACCCAAGGAGTTCTTACTGCAAACATTTTATAACTGAGTAAACCTACTGGCTAGCGGCACCATCGAAGTGGCGTCGGGGGGATCATTAATGAGAAAGACGGTCGATGAAGCAGAGGACTTAATAGAGGAGATGGCCAGCAATAGTTGCTTATGGGCTAGTGAACGTAGTAGGCAACCTACTAACTTTAGGGAGCAGAAGGGAGTTGTCATTGTCAATCAGATGACGGAAATGCAAGCTAAGATTGATAACTTGACGCAACAATTCAGTAATATGAAGGCATCATCCTCAGCTACAGTAAAGGCCTCAATTGAAGTGCAAGCTATAAGGCTAGTTGGATCATGATACGGTGGAATGCTATTTGATGAAAGAAGACTACTTGGAGCAAGTTCATTATATGGGAGCTCAATTTGGACGAGGAGGGGGTAATAATCCCTACTATAAGAGAGGAACCCGCCTAACCAGTAGAGGAGAAGGAAGTGGACATGAGCGAATACCCTCTATATATTGCACCTAAGATCAGTAACTTGACACGATAACTTAGCAATATGAAAGCGTCATCCTCAGCTACAGTAAAAGCCCACAATTGAAGTGCGAGCTATGTGACCAATTTGAACATGATACAGTGGACAGCTTTTTGATGAGAGGAGATAACCCAGAGCAAGTTCATTATATGGGAGCCTAATTTAGACGTGGAGGGGGTAATAATCCCTACTCCAACACATGTAACCCTAGATGGAAGAATCACCCAAACTTCTCCTAGTCTAACAACAACAAAGTAGGGCAGTTTAACCCTAAGGACAATCGAGTTTCCCATAGGACAAAACTAACTCGATGGATTCAAAATTTGATAAAATTTTGGATAAGATAGGAGGAATAGAGGAAGCACATAGGAGGCTCAAGAGTAAATTTGAACAAGTCACGAAGAATCATGCTTCATCTATCCACAATTTAGAAGTCAAAGTAGGGTAGCTTGCAGAAGCAATGTCAACTCGGAATGCTAGAAGTCTTCCTAACAACATCGAGTCAAACCCGAAGGAGAGTATCATGGTTGTAAGCTAGACTTAGGACGAGGAGCTAGAAGAGGTAGACAAAGGAAAGGGTCAAGTAGTTAAAGACGGACTTTTAAATGGGACTGTGGGCAAATCGGTGCAAGTAACTCGACGGGTATTCCTGCACCCATTCTTTGCTTAAAAGGAATTATATGTTAGTAGAGCCGTAGGAACGTTACAAGCAATAAAATCAACCAAAATCGAGGAAGTGACGGAACAAATACAATCTAAACTAGAATTACAATAGTCCGTCATAAAGAAGGGGAAGGAGTGGATACTGGAAGACAACTCCTACATAGTGAAGGAGGATAATATAGGGGACTTTTTCATCCCTTTCAGTATCAACAAGATCATCATAGATAGGGCATTTGTAAACTTAGGTGCAAGTATAAATACGATGCCCTACACTCTCAGTCTTAAATCGGGGTTACAAAAGTTAGTGCCCTCAAAGTTTTTGGCTAAGAAAACCGATAGAACATCACTTAGACCGATGGGAATCATAAAGATGTGCTGGTCAAGGTCGATAATTTTATCTTTCCTATAGATTTCTTTATTTTGCATTTCAATGAAGATAAGGATACCCTCATGATTTTTGGACGACCGTTTTAGCCACTGCACGCTCAATGATTGATGTGGAGGGGGTGAAATAACTCTACGAATGGGGAAGGAGCAACTAACCTTCAAGGTCACTGTTAAAGAGTACGGAGCTCCTTCAACTCCAGTGGATCACAATAAACTTGAACCCCGAGGAGAATAGGAAGACACTAAGAATCCTACAAATGCTTTTCGAAGGAAGCATTCCTGAAGGAGAAGACAAGGTAAAGAAAATTCCGAAGAAAGTGGTAGTTGCAAGATGGTAGCAAATATTTAGACTTTGAGATTAATAATGACGCTACCATCAAATCAGTCATTCCAACCACCATGATCTTTGAAGGAATGTCGAGCTACCGACTTTCAAAAGAAGCGCTACATAAGAGGTAACCCATGGAAAAAAATTTAAAATTTAGTTGTTGTTCAATCTTGTTAGATTAATTGAATTTCATAGTTAGGTTCATTCTTGTTTTGGTTCAATAAAAGCAAAAAAAGGAATAGGATTTCTGAATCATGGGAAAGAGTATGCAAGCATATTAAGAGAAGTGAAGAAGAACTATGAACTGAGAGAAGGAAAGAATTGGAAGAAGAGGTTTTAGTGCCAGGATATAGGCACTGGCCTTGATTGGGATGTTCTTTTGTGGTACACAGCATGCCATGTTCTTTGCCTGCGATTATGTACAAAAAGGGGAGGACGTAAAATTTTAAGTGATAACTTTACCATTTTACCCTTTTTACCACCTATTTATAAAATTCTTACTTAACTTTCACCTTCACTTTCATTTTTACTTTATCTCTCTAGAATTTCAACTTTCAAACACTCCAACATCTCTCTAGAATTTTCATCGTTAACATTCCAATTTTCCAATCATGCCTCATATCAAACAAACCACCCGATAGGAGCCTTATGGAACACAACAAGTAGCAAGAAGTGGGAGATGAAACCGAGCAGCGAACTTTGGAGCTTCATTTTCTATTTACATTAAGGAGGAAGGTATTTGTTTCCGTTCTCTTCGTTATAGGCAAATTATTGTGCCTAAATATTTTGATTTTGATACATTGGATAGGATAGAAGTGCATCAGCGGGTAGAGAACTTAGCAGAGAGGATCTAATGGGGTCAATTTATTAGATTTTGATTCCTCGTTTATGAAGAGCTTACCTTAGAATTTTTCATGTCCTTGACCTTTGACCCCAAGAATACTAAGGAATTATAGTTTAGGTTGAGGAGGCGAATGTATGAGTTAACGGTAGAAATTATGTTCGACATACGTGGATTCCTTGAATCCACCATTATTGGCCAACATAATAACTTCCGTGCCTCCCAATACTGACATGAGCTTACCAACATTAAGTGCTTTTATAGAAAAAATGCCTACAACAATATCATTCAGTCCGATAAATACTTATTGTTGCGTAAAGTTATGTGCCAGCTGGTCTTTGATAAATCGGAGACCAGCAAGTGTTCAACAAGGGAACTATTCATACTATGATGCATGGACCATAGTATTTCGATATGCACATCTACGCATGTGTTGAATGCTGTTGTTGTAGTTCCGTAAAAGTGGAGCAACTATCTTGGAATGGGATACCTAGTGTTTGCCATCGCAAAGCATTTTGGTGTGGATAAGAAGGGGTTAATAGTGCATTTGCCCGAGTTCCTTGACCACTATCATCTATTTCAAGCAGAGATCATTCATTTCACCAATATGAGTCTGCGAGAAATAAATGAAAAGACATATGTGTGGACCAGGACGGGTCAAGCAAGCTTGAGCTCCGTGCCACCTACGCAGGTACGGGAAGCATCAATGAGCAAGGGATCGGAAGAAGAGGAAGAAGATGACCAACACTGGACATTGGTTTTGGATGCAATCTATGAAACCAATAGAACATTAAAGGAAGTGGTACGTATACAAAGACATCATAGTCGAGAGATCCGTCGACTCCATCTGTATTTCAAAGCTTAGGGTATTCAATTACCACATCCCACACCATCACCACCTCCATCTTTTTAGGATTCAAGTTTAACCCAAAATTTTTCTTCCATTCTATTTTGTTTTGTGTTATTTATTTTTCTATTATTTTTATTTTTATTTTTATCATTAATTTTATTTTGTCTTTGTTACTTTAATTTCTGTTTGCACATTTCATTTATGAATGTGTCATGTGTGTTCCTTCTCACATTGAGGACAATGTGTTGTTCAAGTGTGGGAAGGGATTCTTTCTTTTTCTTTTGTATGTGAACTTTGTATAATGTATGATAGTATTAGGTTGCATAATGTAAAGTGTGTCAATGGCTTAAATTGAGTGAATTTTTTTTAATTTTGGACATAGTCGATTGTTAACAATCATTAGCCTGCGAAATTAGTGAAATAGGGGGCCTTTGGATAATTATACAACCTAATTAGGACTTAGTGGAAATTTAGCACCTAATAGATTGTCGCATTCATTCATAATTTGAGGCCCTTTAGGTTAAGTAGCTCAACGAGAATTTTTCATGGAAACGAATAGCTAAAAGCAACAAGGTAGGCCATAAATAAAAAAAGTTTAATTCAATAATTCATTGTTCCGTTGACCTTCGAGTTATGAGTAAAGCTAGTAACCAGTTGAAAACGTGATGTAGCTGAGTAACCGAAATGACATGAATCACAAATGTGTGCCTCCGAGTAAAAGGCTAAGTCCCGAAAAAAAAGAAAATTTTTTTGTTTAAATAAAAACCTAGTGAACTTATATTAGACTAAAGTTTTATGGAACTATACCTAAAAACAATTATCGAGCCTGAGGGATGGAAAAATTATTAATGTACATGCACAATTGAAAAGGGTAAAGAGGTTAACACTTGGTATTAAGTTAGTTGTATATTTTCAAAGCCCCTAGACACATTTTTTGCATGTTAATGGTTTAACACATCCGATTGATTGTGTTCGACATTAAATTAATTTCATGAAGATCGAAGTCACTGTCTCATTATTGCATTGTGTGTTTGTGTTTTGTGTGTTGTTGTTTTGTTTGCTTGAGGACAAGCAAACATTTAAGTGTGGGAATGTTGATAGTAGCATTTTGTATGATGTTTTAAGGTTTAATTTGTTATGCATTTTTTGTTAAATTGAGTGTTGAGCAGGCATTTAGGGTTTAATTAGATTAGTTTTTGTGTTTAAGTGTTTTATTAAGTTATTATGAATCTTTGAGCTTAAATTGTATATTTTTGAGGTAACTTGACATGTGTGCTAGTCTTGCAGGGTAAACAGGGAAGAACGGCAAAGATTTAAAGAGTTTCAGGTTAAAAGACATAGGCCACGATCGTTACAAAAGAGGAAGAGCCCGCAGTAGCTAGGCCACGATCTTACATTATGGGCCACGATCATGACAAAGAGCGTCAAGTCAGGCCATGATCATGCACATCCAGGCCACAATCGTGGCGAAAAGGTTAAACAGCAGGCCACGATCGTTGTAGGCAAGGCCATTTTCGTGCCCTGTGTGGGGCTAATAGAAAAACTCAAATTTGGGTGATTTTTTAGACCGTTTCAACCCCAAGTTTGACCTAAGGATGCTATAGAATAAATAGAACAATACCTAGAAGCCACTACAATAGAGATTTGAGAGCCAAGAGCTGCAAAAAGAGAGAGACTCTGTCAAAAATTTGAGGGAAAACCTAGTTAGAGATCAATCGATCGAGGAAGGAGACGAAGGATAAGATGCACAGAGACACGTTTGATATGACGTACTTCTCGGAATAGGTGGTTTCCCATAGTCGGGACTCTGAGATCCATTTCGAAAGTATATTCTAGTTGTTATTTCAATTTCATTGATGTATGGAGTCTTGAGATTGATTAGAGATATTTGTCGTTAAATGTTAATGCTTTTGTCTAAACTCACCTTTGGGTTTATTTATCCTTGAGATTAATGAGATTGTTTTAATTGTGTTTTTTTTAATTCTGATTTAATTCGATTATTCATAACTGGGCAACAAACTGAGAGGGTGAGCCAGTGAAAATCATTGATTTAGGATAACGAGAGTTAGTTAAATCGATAGGTAGAGAATTGAATCAAACTGGTAGAGTTGTATAACGATAAATCGAGCACAGATTCCCGGTAGGTTAATCGACGTCGTTAGAACTAATTTAGGTTTTTGACAAATTGTGGATCGAGAGATCAAAAATTTCCATAATTTGAATTAGGGAATATTAATTATGGTTAAGAATTATAACTCGAGAGAGAGTAATTTACCCTAGGACCGTCTAAGCCAGTTAAATCGAAAATTTCATAATTGAATAGATTTTCTTTAATTTAGAATAAATTCCCCCTTCCTCTCAATTGGTCAGTTCTAGGTTGAATTTTGGATTATTTGTGTGAGTTTGCTTCTATTTGTTCTTTTGGTGATTTAAATTATAATATTTGACTCTTGATTAATTTTAATTCTTGCAGTAGTTGTTTAGTTAGTTATTGCAAACTTAAATGCCGTTAGATATTAGGATTAGTTCCCTTCCTTGTGGTATCGACATCTTAGGTACTATATAAATGACCTGTGCACTTGCGATAATTACCAAGGTTAAAAATTAGTAAAACTTATAGCATGTAACCTTGAGTGAACAAGCTGCCAATTGAATAATTTTACGTTGGAATTAAAGATGAAATTTATGATCAATCGAAGTATAATTAAGGTGTAATTGAGGTATAATTAATGGATTATTATGAAGATGTTTTGAATTTGGTATAAAAGTGTTAAAATCTGGAAAAAAAATAGAAGGAAATGGATAGTGAACCTTCGTTTCACTCATCCCACGATCGTAAAAGCTGTATTACCTCCTTCCTATGATCTTGGGCAATGCTTTGAAGTGAAAAAATTATGTTTTGTGTGATTATTGAATTAACTAAGGATAAGTCACTTTACTTTGGTTCATTTTGACTTGATTGAGGATTGAAATGAACTTAGATCGTTGCCTGATTAATTGGTTAAGTGTTTGATAATTTTAGGATGTTAATTGATGTTATAACTTAAGGAATGGATTGTTTTGATATAATGTATCTAAATCTAGAAATTATGCGTTGTTAAAGGAATAAAGGTGTTCTTATGAATACAAATGTGATCCAAAGGATATGTGTAATGTATTAGGATTGAATCAATGAGAAATGGGAAATTATGTGAATTTATATCATGCTAGGAAAGGGTTGGTGAATGTATGGTTGATGAATTTAGAAAAATCAAATTTACTTAAGGTATAAACCTAATCATAAACTAGTTATATACAAGCTATGATGTATGAATGGTTAAGAATTGTGAATAAGGATACATACCTGGAAAGTCAGTTGAGCATATATTGAACATGACACATATACATGTGCATGATTGAATATTTATATGGTTGATCAACTTCTTAATGTGTAAAATATATGTTTATTTTATGACTAAAGAAGCACAAATTGATCGTCAGCATCTAAACATTGTTGAGTCGTCAAGGAAATAGCTTATCTGGAGCATATTGTGAGTTAACCTAGATGTTTTCTCACTATAATTCATTTGTTTCTTTTTAAATTTCAGTTATTGAATCGTTACTTATGTGGTTATGATAATTCTAGTCATTGTTGGTTCGAAGAGTTCGATATTCAGCAATGTATTAAAAGTTCTTTCAAATTGTATGTGCAATACTAAACATGTACTCAACTGAATGTGGAATGTCAGACTCAAATCTGAAGAATTTGATAAATGACATGAGTGCATTGAATGAAAAGTATTGATAACATATTATGTGAATTGATGCATTCCATTACATTGATATGCATGATCAAATAAAAGCGTTATGACCAGAGTGACCGACATGAAAAATAGCTTTAAGATTAGGATGTGCACAAAGTGTAACATCCCGTTTCCAGAGAACGGGTCGGACCAGAGAAACGGGTCCAGGTGTGGTAAATTACCACACCTCATGCTCATGCAGTTGTGAATAGTGAGTT
>JANQBM010000008.1:30288262-30303517 GCA_025594535.1 Erythroxylum domingense
ACAAAGTGTTTTGAAAAGAAAAAGTGAGCACACAATAAGTGATAAGTGTAAAGTGTTTTCAAAAAAAAAAAATCACAACGACTTTTGCTAAGTGTTTAGTGAAGTGTTAAGTGATATGACACGCCACCCTCGCGGGGCACGAATTCGGGTATCACTGTCTATATCGGGTTCGGGTCTGACGGGAGTCGGGGTGTTACACAAAGAGTCATAGGCTCAGTTATTAATGTGCTTAGTATCCATAAAGGATACGGGATAGTAAATGAAATGAGCTCAGTATCCACAACGAATATAGGATAGTAAGTAGGAGCTCGGTCACAACAAAGTAAAATGAAAGCGGAGTCACATGTGCATTTGCATATATAACTTTACATCTATTATGTGAATGTTTGCAATGAATTACTGAATTATTTTGATATAGTGATATGGGATGATGTGTGCCTGTTATACTTGTTAAAATGTGATGAAAGGTGTTGTGGTATACAAAATTGATACTGTGATATAGTTGTGAATTTGGTTCATACCTATGATGTTTGTGTTATGACTTGAGAGAGCACATCGATGATGGTTCACTCACTGAGTTTATAAACTCATCAAAATTGCAATGTTGGTTTTTAGGTACAAAGGAGACCTAACTTCTAAGGCAATCTAGTAGAAGTTTAGTATTGTCAATTTTTTGGAACAAGAATGGCTGAAAGTCTGGTCAGCTGATATCTAAGGAGTCTAGTAAATTGTGCTTATCTACTTTTCTCATTTAATGTAGAACATTTTATAAAAAACCAGTAAACTCTTAGATGTTTTTAGTAATGTAAATATATGGATTATGAAGTATAATGCTACAATGTAAGTTATATTTGCGAATGAAATAGGAAAAGTTAATCTTTTGACTACTTGTGTTAAGTGTGATGCCATAATAAGTTATATGACTATTCTAATGTGCCATTCTTAAAGGGTATGTTCTCGAATATCCTCTGGATGTTCGACATATGCTCTATGGAAGTGGTATGTTATATAGAGATAGCAGTAACTAGGTTCGTAAGAACATTCCATAAAACCATCCTTTATGAAGCTAATTCGTGTACATAGGGGAAAAATCAATGTGTATTAATTTAGATTAGATTGATAAAGATATGAATGAGTTGGTCTAAGCCTTCGCTATTCTCAAGATTAATATACTTAGGGTCAAAAGCTATATTTACCTATCATTGTAACAGTATTAGTGGTTGGAAATATTATCAAGAAACCATAGGCCTCAATTTAGGGAGTTGGCTTTTATTTGGGTCTTTAAATGGTTAATTAAAAAGTGTTTCCTAATTAGTAACACATTATGTAAAGTTTTCTATTAATAGGTCCTCAACTGTCTGACGTTCTTAGTTAATACTAATATTAAAGAGAGGTTTTAGGGGGAGGAGCTTTATTTTTCATACCTAAAGTTCTTCTTATTATAATTAAAGGGATTTTGTTAATAGATTCATAAGCTGAATTTGCAATGCTTATAATAGGGAAGTTTTGTTCTAGTCGAGACTGAGAATTTTCTAATTGATCAAAAATTTGTTGGTATGCTTCTAAGGAAATTGCTTCACTAGTAAGGAAATTTTTAAGGTGAATTTAGAAAATGATTCTTTCAAAACGTGGATCTCCTTCTTCAATAAATCATTCTTATATTGTTCTACTTTATCATAAAAAACAACTACATTGTTAAATTCTATTATATCATACATATCTCATTTTAATTTTTCATCTTCAATCGTGTATGTTAAATTCTAACATGTCATGCATATCACATTTTAATTTCTCATCTTCAATCATGCATGCATCTAAGATTTTTTGAACCTCTTTATATGTAGAAGATAATTTGTTCTTTTTTCTAGCTCATCATTTCTAGGCATTCAACAAGTTCTTCATAAGAGAAATGAACCACCTTATTATTTAATTCTATATTTTCAAAATTACTTGTATCATCTTATGTGATCATTAATACTCTCTTCCTTTATTCTTTCTCCTTCTTTTTGCTCCATTCTTAATTATTATCTATATTTGTTGATAAATTTTGTCTAGAAATCATTCAATACCACAAGTATATAGATCGTAACTTGTAGTGCAAAAGGTATCATTTTTACGAGGAGAAATGTTAAGCAAGTTTTAATATTATAAAACCCTCAATATATTGCAAGTAAACGGGTCATAACGTAGTATATAAGGTGTCGATCCCATGAGAAAAATTAAACAACCGAATATGGAGTGATTGAAATGATAATTCTAATTTAATGCAAGAAATCAAATTTAAGCACCACTAATTGACAATTGAAATTCAAATAAGGAAGGTTAACAAATTATAAGAAAGGGTATTTATCTTATCATCAATGCTAACTTAGTCACTTTTTTGTTAATGAGGTGTCGGTCTTAGACTTTTGAAGGGTGGATTGGTCTTCCTCGAGTTTTAATTACTAGGCCTTAAATCATAGCCATAATCTAATTAGTTTTTAAGCATTCCAATAAACATATTGGGTCTTCACATGAGATCTCTCTTCATATAATTACCAATTTGATTAGTTACGTGGTCTATTAGATCACTTAACTCCTATTAACCAACCTAATCATTCTGCATTTAGTTTACTTTCTCGATTTATTATCGAAGCATGGAAACATAACAAATAATCAGAACACCTAACATTATTAACAACAAAAGCAACTACATTAACATTAAATCAAGTATGAATCCCTAAAAGAAGTTAGATCATCCTTAAACCAAGGTTCATCACCATCAATTCCATCTTACTCATCAAATGAAAGAAATAAATGATAAAAAGAAGAGAAGATAAGTTAGAGGACTGGAGGTTGAAGTAGCAGCTAATAACTCTACCATATCTCTCTTCTTCTCTCTTTTCCTTCTTCCTCTTCTTTATCTTTTTCCAAAGTTGCAAATGGAGGCTCTCTCTATTTAGGTAATTTCTCTGCTTTTATATAGTCCTATAGTAATTGTCATAAAAACTAGGTTCTATCTAGGCCCAAAAGTCTGAAATAACTTGTTAAAAATTAAGTTTGGCACAGGCCACGTCTTGGCCTTAGGTCCTTCACTGGACTTCCTCCAAATCTTCTCTGTTCTTTGATATCTGATCTCAAATATTATGAAACACATAAAAGCACCTTAAACAAAATAAAAGCTCAATAGCATGCTCTAACCTACATAATACTCAAAACACAAATATCTAACCAATTAACATAATTCTAAACCTAAAGGTGCATGAATCAATTAATTAATAACTAAAAACATACTAAAATGCCTGTTAAAACATCATGAAACCTACAACTATCATATCCCCACACTTGAAATTTTGCTTGTACTTAAGAAAAAACAAAAGAAACAAACACAATTACAAACACAATCCTTCAAGTTGTTTTAACTTATTAACTTATGCAATCTATGTATAAGTACTTTGGGCTAAATATACATACTAATCAAGACTTAAGGTCAAATTCATTCACTCCTATCACTCACACAAGCACATTGATAATTAGTTAGTCAATTAAAATTATAACTATCGTTAAGTAGCTTTTCATGAGAAGTCATAATATTCCCAAAGATAGGTAGGATTTATTAAACTATAAATTATTTTTATTGACATGAACCTAGCCTTTTGACGCGAAGGCAAACATTTGTGACGAATGTCCCTTGATTACTCAACTTGGTCATGTTTTTATTAAGTAGCTTAGTTTGAATGTCATTATAGCCTTTTGACAGGAAGATGAATGTCCCCCTGTAACTCAGCTATATTACATTCTCAACTAGTTACTAGCTCCCCGATTTGTTTAAAAAAGGGCCAGCATAATAGTTATTTATTAAATAAAAAGAAAAACTTTTTTTAAATATATTTTCTTACCTATCTCATTTCTTTAGCTAATCATTCTCATGAAAAGATACTCATAATGCTACTTATTCGATTTACCTAAATTATAAATGAATGTGTCAAATTGCTAGGGTGAACGAACTAACATCATTTTGTAATTAACATGCATATTTAACCAAAGAAACCTAGGACACTAATTTCACAAGCTAATAAATCGTAGGGCCTGTTTGGTTGGATGTTAACTAATGAAATGGGGTATAATGGAATAGAACGGAAAGGAACGGTTTATAATGGAATAGAATGTAATATAGTAAAAAGTTATTTAGGAGGGATGGAAGAGTTCATAATGTAATATAATAAAATATTGTTTGGAAGATGGATGGAATGGAATGGTAATGTATAATAAATGACTATTATACCCCTGATATTAAAATGATTGTTGCAAAAGGTTTAACGCAATGATCTTAAAACAAAAATTATGACCAATTAAAAAATCATGGTTGTTAAAGTCACAACCATGGCAAATAATTTTTTATATATTTTTTATTTTAAAACAATAAAGTTTTATTATTTTATTATTAATTATATACAATTTATTATTAATTATTTAATAAATTTTATTCTATTATATGTGATTCATATTTAAAAATTATTTATTTATATAGAAATATATACAAACAATTAAAGAATAATTTTTTATATATTTTCTCTTTTTATCAATAAAAAATTTATTAATTTATTATTAAATGTATACAATTTATTATTAACAATATAAAATATTATTATTAGGTTAAGGAGAAATAATATAAAAATATTATTAATTATATACAATTTTTGTGGACCGTAATAAATGAGTATGGGGAAAGGGGTTAGGGTTAGAAGAAATAGTTGGTGTTAAGAAAAATTATTGAGGGTATATTAGGTAGTATGTATTTATTAGTTTGCATTCCATCCTAAACCCCCCAAATTTAAGACTTCTTATTTTCATTGTTTAGTATGGAATGGAACGTAACGTGAAACCCACTGCTTCCATCCCATTCTGTTCTATTCCATTATGAAACCCTCAACCAAACGATGGAAATATGTTTCGTTCCATTTTTGTTCCATTACTAGCCCTCCAAGCAAACAGGGCCTTAGCAATCTAAAATGTTATGTTCAATGCTAAACCGATTCTATTAAGTCCTAGCCATTGAAGCATTCACACGAGTCACATCATTCAAGCCTAAGCAAAACTAACATATAATATGCAAAATTCATAGTCAAAATAAAAACATACAATGCATAAAACCCTCCCCATAAAAGTTGGTAAATAAAAAACAATAAAAAGAAAAACATAAAAAAAAGATAAGGGTTAGAGTTTAAAACTCGTTATAGTGATTGAGGTAGTGGCAGTGTTGTTGTTTAAAACCAAATTTGCTTGACTCCTGAGACTGGTGTCCTATTTTATAATTGCTTCAAAAAGAATAAGAGAAATGACAATCCAAACTATTCGAAATCATTAAAACTTATTTTTGGAATTTAAAACAAATCTAAGTACAAAACAATTTCAATATAACTACCAAACGTGCTAATTTATGGTCATTAACTTAACCTTACATCTTTCAAAACTTAGCCGGGATCAATTATAAATGGCTTGCTTCCACCAGTGTTGCCCAATTTTAGTTTCGTAGATTATAAATATGCTACAAATTGTAAGATAATCAGAAGGAAAATAATGATCGAAATAAGGAAACCAATTAAGTT
Organism: Erythroxylum domingense; assembly: GCA_025594535.1. Taxonomy (NCBI): domain Eukaryota; kingdom Viridiplantae; phylum Streptophyta; class Magnoliopsida; order Malpighiales; family Erythroxylaceae; genus Erythroxylum; species Erythroxylum domingense. The sequence goes on from JANQBM010000008.1 coordinate 30,293,851, forward strand.
CAGTAATGTCCTTTTTACTATCAAACTATTAATAAAATAGGAAATAAAAAAACTCCCTGAATCTTCTGAACTGTTCTTATTCTTCCTCATTCACCCTTATCTCCTCCTCTTCTTTCAATTCATGAACAGAGACTTTCGTATCTTCTTCAACCTCTATGTCTTGTATCTTCTGTTCTTTATTTTCTTCTTTTTTAGCTTAACAGAGACTTCCTTGTATGCTTCAAGCTCAATCTTTGTTGTCTTCTGTTCTTCTTCCTCTCGCTCCTTTAAAGATTCAACTTCATCAATTCTTATAAATTAGCTACCCTCCTTTAGATTCTTTAATACCTTATTCATGCTGAATTTTGATTTTCATCTCCAACTCGAAGGATAAGGTTGTCTTCATGGACATCTACTAAGCTTTTTTGATGGTCAAAAATGGCATATCAAGAATCAGCAGACAGTTTTGCTCCTCTTCAAAGTCTAGCATAACAAAATCCACAGGAATGATAAACTTTTCCACTTTTACAGGTACATCCTCCATCGTACCATATTGTCTCTTTATCAACTGATCTGCTAACTGAATACACATAGATGTTGGCCTCACATCTCTTAGCCCCAAATTTCTAAAATCAATAAAGGCATAAGGTTTATACTTGTGCCTAAGTCGCATAAACATTTTGAAATCTTTATATTACCAACTATATATAGTATTGTAAAACTCTTTGGATCTGTTAACAGTGAAGGCATATGGTTGATAATAAGCGAGCTAGCAGTCTGTGTCATGACTATTATTTGATTATCATCCTAACTCCATTTGGCAGATAATATATCTTTAATGAACTCTACATATTTGGGCCTGCTTTTCAACACTTCCATAAAAGATGAGTAAATTTCCCATTTCTTTACCTTTTTCATGAACTTTTTAAATGGTACATCTAATTCGCTCTTCTGAAGTCTTTATGGGAATAGTATTTTCGGTGTGTAAGGTAGAGGAGTAATGTATAGAGGGTTCATTCTTGTCTTCATCCTTTTTTTCTTCTCTTGATCTTCTATAAGGTGGGTCTTAGCCTGTCTTTTCAACGATTATTCTAGTTCTTTCCCACTCCTAAGTCTTACATTGCTCTCTTAGGTTTAATTCTATATTGGTTAGTAATTTTTCCACATTTCTTTTACAGAATTCCCTATAAAGCTAGCCCATTTGAACCTTTAGGTTATGAATAAAAGAGGCATGATCTTTCGTTACTTACTCAAACTTCCCTTCCAGTCTCTTCTGGGCGTCTTTCATATTTATGAGCTTGTTCATGATCTTATCTAATTTAGAATACCATGAATTGGACTCTTCTTGTTAAATTCCTGGCAGGCCTTGAATTCCCATTTAAGTTCTTGCATTGTTAGACCAAAAGAAATTTGGGTGGTACTACCATCCCGGATTGTAAGTGTTCTAATAAGGATGATTACTTGCTCGACCAAATTGTGCCTCATTAAAGTTCACAAGGATCTTTTGCTCCTTATGATATATTTCCTCTATCATCATTCTTTCTATCTCTTCTTGACATTTAACTTTTTAGATTCCTCATTGTTTCCTTGTGATGTCTAGATTGATGTGTCTTTTATCTTATGCCCAAACTCTCTCCATTTTTTATGTAATTAGGTACCAAAATCACAAGAAAGGATAATAACTCCTTCAAATAAAGGAATTCAAAAAGTTCTAAACTAATTCCCTACCAACATTGTCAAAAAGTTTTTGAGCAAGTTTTAATCTTATAAAATCCTCAATATTTCGTAACCACACGAGTCATAGCATAGTATATGAAGTATCGATCCTATGAGGAATTAGTCAACTAATCGAATCTTAATTTTTCTATGGTCTAAAAATATAATCAAAGTGAAAATAAAAACTAAACAAAAAGGTAAGAAAATCAATATGGAGTTATTGAAATGAGAATTCTAACTTAATGCAAGAAATCAAATTTGAGCACCACTAATTGACAATTGAAATTCAAACAAGAAAGACTAACAAATTATGAGAAAGGAGATTTATCCTATCATTAATGCTAACTTAGTCACTTTTTTGTTAATGTGTTGTGGGTCTTAAACCTTCGAAGGTGGATTAGTCGCTCTCGAGTTGTAATCACTAAGGCTTAAATCATAAACCTTAATTAATTGAGTTATCAAACATGTAATCTCTCAATTAATGAAAAACCCGCAACCTAATTATTTCTTAAGCATTCCAATAAATAACCTGATCCTCACATGAGATCTCTCTCTGTATAATTACCAATTTGATTATTTATGTGGTCTATTAGTTGTTTAACTACCATTAACCAATCTAATCATTTTGCATTTAGTTCACTCTCTCGATTTATTACCAAAGCATGCAATTACAACAAATAATCACAACACCCAACATTATTAACAATAAAAGCAACTAGATTAACATTAAATCAAGTATAAATCCTTAAAAGAAGTTAGAACATCCTTAAACCAAAGTCCATCATCATCAATTCCATCCTATACATTAAATGAATGAAATAAAAGAAGAAAAGAAGAAAAGATAAATTGGAGGATTGGAGGTTGAAGAAACAACTGAAGCTCCACCTTCTCTCTCTTCTTTCTTCCTCTTGCTTAGCTTTTCCCAAAGTGGAAAATGTAGACTCTCTCTTTTTTAGGTCATTTTTCTACTCTTATGTAGTCTTTTACTAATTGGGGTAAAAACTAGGTTTTACCCGGGCCCAAAAGATTCAAATAACTTGCAACAAATTGAGTTTGAGAGGTCGTTCTATGCCTATCCTCATGTAGGCCACGATTGTGGCTTGCTGAAATAGCTTCTATTGCAATTGTGACTTGCTCAAGGAGCCTCTATCACAATCGTAGTCTTAGGTCCTCTGCTGGATTTCCTCTAAATCTTCTCCGTTCCTTAATATTTGATCTCAAATGCTAACAAACACATCAAAGCACCTCAAACACCCAAAATTAAAGCTCAATATCATGCTCTAACATAACACTTAAAACACAAATATCTAAGAAACTAACATAATTCTAAACATAAACATGCATGAATCAATTAATTAACAACTAATAACATACTACAATGCCTATTAAAACATCATACAACCTAGAACTATCAACTAATAAATACCTAAAAATTGAATAAAACTTTGTATAAGGTACTAAAAATTAATTTAAATTAAAATAAATAATTGAAATTGAAATAACTAATGAAACTAAATAAGTAAGTAATTAAGCTACCAATAAAACAAGGTTTATCAAAGTTAGAGACTTAAGAATTATTTTATCCTTGTTTTGTTTTTCTATTTATCTTATTGAACCAATTATGCTCGATCTTAGATATCATAAGATTTTGATTACCCTTTCTGGAGACCTAATCAAGTAATTCTAATTGAATTCGATAATCATAGAATTGTAATCTCTCGATTCATAAAACTAATCATAACTTATTTAATTATATTTGAAGCAATCCTTAGGATAATTAATTTCACAATTAAGATCTTTCTTTAATTGTTAATTAATCTAATAATTACAGGACTATTAAGCTACCAACTCTTTATGCACCCTTAACACATACGACTTGATTCACACTTTCAATTTATTACCAATTATAAGTATAACAATTATCACAAACATTCATAGGTGTAATGAAATTATCAAGAATAAAGTTTAACAAAATAATTCAAGAATAATCCCTAATATTGACTTAGAAACCCATTTTCATGTTAAATATCTTAGAAATCTAAATTCACATTCAAGACAATAAAATAAATAAAGGGAAAAGAATAAAAATTGATTGAAGTCTTGATTTAGAATGTTGGAAATTCTTTGAAGCTCTTTTTGGTATCTCCTCTTGATCTACTTTGATCTAGTGATTGCCGCCTTTTATGGTTTTTCTTATTCTTTTATAGTGTATGAGGCTTTTAGGGTTGTTTTTAAGGTATTCCCACTTAATTCAGCTCCAATAATAGTACCAAAATTTCAAAAGTAGAAAAAAAAACTCGCAAGCTAAAAAAGTTGAAAATTGTTGGAATTTATTGTCATGCACAATTGTGCCTTGCCTGAATGCATCCAAAATTTCCTCTTTTCTTCGCATTCATATTTTCATACACTTAGGAACACATCAAAAACCTCTTAAAATATAAGACTAAGATCAAATTCTTGCTTTAAACAAATCAAACACTTAGAATATATACAAACACAAACAATTACATAATTCTAAGCCTATACACTTGATAATAATCTAACAAAATACTTAAAAACAAACTTAAACACCATGAAAAAAATCATATATTCTATAATCTACACCTATCAACATTCCTACACTTTAACCGTTGCTTTTCATCAAACAAAACTAAAAACACAAACAAAACGAAACACATAAATACCTAAACACACAATCATGCAACAATACAATAATGTTACAATGGAATCGAATCTTATGGAATTAACTTAATGTAAAAATCAATCACTCAAAAAGTACCAACATACTAACTTATTCCATTCATGCTTAAGAGCTTTGATTGAATATACATTTCAATCAAAATATGAGCACCCTATTCTTTCACCTATGGCACTTGTAACGCATGCATTTATTATTATTGATTAATTAAAAAGGCAAACTATTACTAAGTAACCTTTTATGAAAATTCTTGCTATTTATAAAAGATTAGCATGTTTCATTTATTGTAACACCATTTTTATATTTTCATTAATAATAACCTAGTTTTTTAACACGAAGTTAAACACCTTGTTATGAATTTCCCTCGATTACTCAACTAGGTCACATTTTTAATTTGGCGTGGTTGGAGTGTTATTCTAGCCTTTTCACACGAAGACAAATATTTGTCGTAAATGCCCTAGTTACTCGGTATATCAAAACTCTTAGCTAACTATTAACTCTATTCTTAACCTAATTTTCTTAAAGGGCCAATAGAGTAGGAGTTTTTTCATTTAATTTTTAACCTATCATATTTCTTTTTATTCAATTACTCCCATAAAAGGGAATTAATAATGCTAACCAATTCAATTGACTAAAATTATAAATGTAGACAAACAAATTTCCTAAAGTGAAAGAATAGGTTTTATATACTTATTAATATGCATATTCATCCCAAAGATACTTAAAACATAAAATTCACAAGTTACTTTGCCGTTACATTTTAAATGACCACATTCAAAACTAAACTGAGTCCATTCAATTCTTGCCGTTAACACATTCACACAATGCATACATCATGCATCAAAATGTTTACACAATGCTAACCTAATAAAAAAATAAAATAACACAAATGTAAAATTCACACACAAAAGATATACAATTGCATATATAACTCCAAACTTGAATAAAACATTATCCTCGATGTGAAAAACAAAATAATAAAAGTAAAAATAAATAATAATAAAGAAAAATTAGAGTAAGAAGGCTTACGGAGAATGAGGAAGTGATGGTGTAGGTGATGGAATTTGAAGACACGATATGTTGTAAAGATCCATCATTTCACTCCTTACAAAATAAACATAAAAAATAAAAATAACAAAGCACGAATAAATGAAAAATAATAAAACCCACCCTAATTCTTGGGTTGTATCCCAAATAGTGTTTTTTCACATCATTAGTTTAACATACTTTGCTTCTACCCTCAACTTGGGTTTGTAATGAGTTGTTTGCTTCCACTTATTTCTGCATATGGCAGTTTAGTAGCATCTAAATGAGCCACTAATTACAAGATAATAAAAAGGACACAATTGATCAAATTAAAAAAAACAAGTAAGTTTAGTAATGCCCTTTTTGGTAACAAATTGTCATAAAAATAGGGAATGATAAAACTCCCTAAATCATTAATTGAATTTAATAGTTTTTCCTGTAAGAAGGTGAACTGCTCTTCTTCTTCAGCAATCACCCTCATCCCCTCTTTTACTTTTGCTTCTTAAACAGAAACTTCCTTATCTTTAAACTTTATCTTCTTTATCCTCAATTCTTCTTTCTCTTCTTGAATGGAAACTTTATTCATATCATTTACCTTTTCTTCCTTGTCACTCTAAGGCATTAATTGGCTTTAATAACATGTTGTATCTGGCTTATTTTCTTTGTTCGAATCGAATCTCTCTTGGAAGACATGATGGTTAGCCTCACCATTAGCAAGATATTCCATTAAAGATTCAAATGAAGCATAATCATTCAAAGCAACAACAGAAGAATTGCTCCATTTGGAATTATTAGTATGCTCATATAATGTATTCAAAGACCAATTGTGCAAACAATATGGGTGCTCCCACATATAATCTAATGTTTGACATTGAAAATTGTAGTGGTTACCCCACAAATATCATAACGTAAGATAGATGTTGGTTACGCTTCTATGTTTATTAGAAGAACCCCCACATTCCTTATTAACGATGCATTATAAAGTTGCTCCATTTGAAGCTCCTAGTTATGAACGAAAGAGGAGTGGTTCTTTATTATCTGATCAAATCTAGTTTTAATCATTCTCTAAAATTCATATTGGCTATCAAACTTGGAGCTTGGCACGTCCATTAACTTGGAAACTTGATGGACTTATGCTATCATGTTTTCACATGTTAATTCATGAATAATTTGGTTGGTATTGCTAGCCAAGATTATATCTGTTAAAGTAACTCCTATATATTCTGTAATGTCTTTACTGGGATAGAAGAAAGTTCTACACATTGTTCAGTTTGAAGTTGCTCAAATTTTCTTTTTCTGTTAATTCTTACAGTAACATAAGAAAAATATAAAATCTTTAAATCGCAGGAATTCAAATAGTATAAGATACTAAATTAGACTTTGACAACCGCGTCAAAAACTTTTTGTTAGGTTTTATATAGAAATATTTCTGATAAGTTTTACATAGAAAACTTTCAATATTGCAAGTATACGAATTGTAATTTTATCTAAGGTACTAAAAATTGATTTTAATTAAAATAAATAATTGAAATGGAATAACTAATGAAAATAAATAAGTAAATAAATGAGCTACCAATGAAATAAGGTTTATCAAAGTATTCTATCCTTGTTTTGTTTTCCCTTTATCTTGTTGATCCAATTATGCTTGATCCTAAATATCCTAAAGTTTTGATTACCCTCTTTTGAGAACTAATCAAGTAATCCTAATTGAATTCAATAATCATAGAAAGTTATCTCTTGATTCACATAACTACTCATTCAATTAGATTTGACGCAATTCTAAGAATAATTAATTTCACAATTAGGATCTCTCTTCAATTGTTAATTAATCTGATAACTAAAAGTCTGTTAAGTAACCAACTCTCATTGTGCACCTTAACACATATGACTTGATTCACTCTCTTAAGTTATTACCAAGTATATGAATAACAATTATCATAAACATTCGTAGATGTATTGGAATCAACAAGAATAAAGTTTGAAAAAATAATTCAAGATAAAAAAATGATTCAAGAATAATCCCTAATATGGATTTAGAAACCTATAGTCATGATAAACACCTTAGAAATCGAAATACACATTCAAGAAAATGAAAGAAATAAAAAGAATAAAAACTAATTGAAGCCTTGATCTAGAATTCTAGAAATTCCCTAAAGTTGTCTTTGATGTCTCCTCTTGATCTACTTGGACCTGGTGGCTTCTATTTTTTTTAATGCTTACCTTGTTCTTTTATAGCGCATTAGGCTTTTATAATTGTTTCTAGGATTTCCCCGTTTAATTTGATTCCTAAAATTGTTGGAATTCGCTGTCTGTCATGATGCACATTAATGCCTTGCCTGTATTATAAAAAATCTCCTTTCTTCACATTCCTATTTCTGTACACTCAAAAACGCATCAAACAACTTTTGAAATATAAAATTAAGATCCAATTCTTGATCTAAACCAATCTAACTCTTAGAACACATACAAACACCAACAATAACATGATTCCAAGCCTATAAACATGATAACCATCTAAGAAAACACTTAAAAACACACTTAAACACTTAGAATATAATCTACACATATCAAGATTCTCTTCAAGATCATCATAAGCAATATAATATCATTAACATTAATATTATTACAAAAATCATTAACATATTTATGATTAAGTTTATGTTAAATATAATGATCATTTTTTGGGTATATTGAATCTTTAAAAATCATATCTCTGTCTAATGTTGAAAATAGAATATGTATTGTCTTACTATCATTTTTATTCCACTTACTCTTCTCTACTTACACAAACAAATAAAAAATATTTGGTCATAAGAAAAACTTTGGTACTAATTCTTTAAAATAACAAATGATTTCCAATAAAAATTGTAGAAATATTAATATCTTCGCCCTTTTTGTTCAAAATTAAATCTAATTGTGTCATATTGAACTTTGATCAAATTTCACTAGAAATATGTATATAATGAATGTGACACTCTTTGATACTAAATTTTGGTCCTCAAATGGCATACATGAGGAGAGTGAATTATTGTCTTTTAATTTTTTGTCATATTTGTAAACTAGTGAATGAATTACCTATTTTAACAAATGATTATAGTAAATTCGCACATAATAATCATAAAGAAATCAAAATAATAAAAAAGAGCATGAAAAAGTGATAAAAATAATTTAGTGGTTTAGCTAATAAACTTTTGGCCTATGCCTACTCTCTAAACTCAATTGAGGAATTTTCTATCTTCTTATTTTAATATGTAAATAACAATGCTCCATACCCCACCTTCTTCTTCGTAGAAGAAGAGGAACTCTTATCATCTTCTTTCTTTGCCATGACTGAAGAGTAACCCTTTATAAATATTTTTCAAGGTTAATAAAAATCATCACAAAGTGTTTCCTGAGTAATTTCTTCAATTATAAAAATTATTAGTTTAAAAACTCCTTTTGCTTATACTAATGAAAAAAATGGCTTAATATGTGTTCTATAACACACTCATACTCTCTAGCCTTGTAAGGCTCTCTTCAACATTTAGTTATTGGAGTAACATTGTTCCTATACTTATAAGATCTAACTTTTTCTAAGTCTAAGAAATATATACCATATAGATGTTAAAGTTAAAATATTGGTTAATATGGACAAATGTAGTAATGTTTTGGAATAGTTTTAAAACATTTTATCTGGATACTATCCCAACTTGAATAAAGAATTTAAATATTTCTAGTTTGGCTCTTTATTAAGTCAATTAATAGATAGCTCTTTCAAGAAGATTCCCAAATGAGTTGGTGAGGTCTTTAAGAGGCATAAGGTGGTATGCAATATCAATTTATCTTTTGTTGTTTCAATTCTTCTCTGGATAATGGTGAAGAAAAGAATGCTTGTAAAGGATAGATTAATTTTTTTTCAAAATCAGGAGAAGATAATGAGGAGATTCACCTAAAATAAGGAGAGGAGTGATTGCCGCATATATATATATAGATACACCTTAGGGTTAAGGGTTTTTTAGTCGTGAGGTTGCTGCACTTTGCTGCTCCTTTGTCTTTACGTTTTCTGCACTTTCTCTATTAAAGTTTTCGGTTCTTTTATTAAAGAACCAAAAATTTGGTGATGCTATCGCCTGCAACCAAATATAAAAGAAATCACTTTCGTTAAAACAAATTAATGTAGTAGTGGTAAGCAGATATCGTTCCCACGAGGAATTTTTAACGATAAAGGTTAGCGAGTTCAAACGGGACAAATAACGAAAGTAAAGAGGG
>JANQBM010000008.1:30317349-30346152 GCA_025594535.1 Erythroxylum domingense
CATGAATGCATGTACAGGTATTTTCATATGCACAAATCACTGTTCACAAATGCATGAGCATGAGATGTGTTTTCCTATTTTCTCTGATTTACCTCACTTGGACCCGTTTCTCTGGTCCGACCCGTTCTCTAGAAACGGGATGTTACAGTAGCTCTGTTAGTAAAAGTATGGACCAAATTATGACACTTCTCAAAAAGTTGGGCATGAGATGCTTGGTAGTTTTTTGAGTGGGAGGATCCTTGTTTTTTTTTTAATGGATAAGATGTCCCACCGTCATTTAGTCTATTATAGACAAGAAAAATAACTGTCATATAATGTTTAAATTTTTTAAGTTTTGTTAAAACTATCATCATGCATACATGCATCATGATTTTATACAAAGTTCTAATATTACTGACTAGTATGCTCATGTTTTAATAATTTGTATTTTCAGACATTATCAACCACATAATGAATCCACTCACCCTACTCTTGACAAATAACAAATTGGAAAACGAAATCAATTTTAATGAATGGAGACGTAACTTTGACATTGTTTTTCAATGTTCGTATTTTATGGGTGTTAACTGAAAATGAGCCTACACCTTCGGGTTGAGATTTAACTCCTAAGATAGTCCAACAACATGAGCATTGGCAAAATGCTGACAAGACTACTAAGTGTTATATTCTAGCTTTTGTCAGTGGCATGTTGCAAAAGCAAATTGCTTGTATGAAAACTGCTAGTTGAATTGTCCATCACCTACATGAGATGTTTGGTGTGAAGACTAGGTCTGCAAGTGTGAAAGCTATCCAAACCTTTCATAATCTCCGATAGAAAATGGTGAACCGGTGCGGGATTACATGATGAAGGTAATCTCTATGGTCACTGAGGCTGGGATGCTTAGGGTAGATATGGATGCGGACACACAGATGATTATGATCATCAATAACTTAAACTCTTCTTTTCAGCAGTTTAAGTTGGACTATGAGCTCAACAGTAAGGATTACAGTTTGAGTGAGTTGATGAATACCCTCCAGAGCACGGAGGAGATATTGAATATCAAGGCTCATGGGCCCGAAGCTAATGTAGCATCTTCTTCATAGCCCAAAGGTAAGGGCAAGCAGAAGAAGAAGGGGTCAATAAAAAAGAAGGCCCAAATAGTGGTCAAGGCTAAACCTATGATAAAGCAGGCAAAAGAGAACATCAAAGGAAAGTGTTTCCACTATGATGAGATAGGCCATTGGAAAAGAAACTGTCCAGTCTACCTTGAGTCCCTCAAAAGTAAACAAGGTATGGGTTTCCTAAGTTTGTTAGGAACTAGAAATGTGGTAGATTTATCTGTTTTTTAGATATTAGATTCAAGAGCCACTAACCATGTTTGCAATTCGTTGCAGGGATTCCAGCAAAAGGAGAAGACTACCTAAAGGCTAGTTTCAAGTTAAAATAGCAGATGGTTCCTATATTTTAGCAGAATCAGTGGGAGTAGTTATCTTGGACTTTCCTAGTGGTCGTAGGTTATATGTGGAGGATGTTTTTTATATGCCAATGATTATAAGGAACATAATTTTCGTTTTTTGTCTAAAAAAATCTGGTTAGTACTTATATTTTGGAAAAGTTGTTTCAACATATGAGAATAAGGATTTCATTTCTGATGCGATAATTAAACAAGGATTGTTCTTTATAGAACATATGTCAGGCTCACTAAACACCACATAATTGATAAAACCAAGACAATCCAATGACTTGAGCATTAATTCAAAATATGTGTGGCACTTAAGAATGGGTCATATCAATTAAAAAAAACTTGACAGGTTAGCAAAGGATGGGATCCTTATGGGCTTGGATAGTGATCCATTACCCACCTGTGAATCTTGTATTGAAGGAAAAATGACCAAAGCCTAATTTCCTTCTAAAGGAAACAGATCTGAATCCACAATGGACCTGGTACATACTAATGTGTGTGAGCCCATGAATGTACAAGCTAGAGAAGGTTATGAATATTTCATTACTTTTATAGATGATTACTTAAGACATGGCTATTTGTATTTAATGCATAAAAAGAGTGAATCCTTTGATAAGTTCAAAAAATTTAAAGCTAAAGTTGAGAAGCAACTAGGCAAGCCCTTAAAACAACTTCGATTTGATCGAGGTAGTGAGTACTTATCTAGAGAGTTCCAGCAATATTTAATTGACAATGGAATTGTTTCTAATTTGTCAACTTCTCGAACACCTTAACAGAATGGTGTAGCTGAGAGGAGAAATATGACTCTATTGGAAATGGTAAGATCAATGATATCCTATGCTAGCCTTCCAGAATCGTTCTGGAGATATGCCATACAAATGGAAACATATCTTCTTAACTTTGCTCCATCCAAATCGGTGCCTAAAACTCCGAGGGAGTTGTGGACTGGTTGAGTAAATTAATTAAGGCATTTAAGGACTTGGGGCTACCCAGCCCATGTTCTAAAGTCTGAATTTGCAAAGATGGAACCAAGGTTAGAAGTATGTTTGTTTGTAGGATATTCTATGGAAACTTGAGGGTACTATTTTTATAGTCCTCATGATAGGAAGGTATTTGTGTCGACAAATGTGATCTTCTTAGACAAAGAGTTTGTGAGAAATCACAAAGGAAGAAGTGAAGTAATACTAAAGGATTTATCTATTTCATCCAAACCAAGAGTTGATATGGATATAACAGAACAAGATGTTGAAATGGATTCAAAAGTTGAATCAGAAGTGCAACCAAAACATCAAGTTGTGCCTAGACGTAGTGGGAGGGTTGTGAGACAGCCAGATAGGTATCTAGGTCTAAGAGAAACTTAATTTCCATCTCAGACTAAGAAGAAACAGATCCCATTACGTATACTCGGGCTATTAATGATGTGGATGCAGAAAAATGGCTTAAGGTGATGGAATCAAAAATAGATTCCATGTACACTAATGAAGTCTGGATCTTTGAAGATCTACCACCAGGTATAAAAGCCATAGGGTGTAAATGGATCTACAAAAGGACAAGAGGATTGGATGGAAAGGTAGAGTCCTTTAAAGCTAGATTGGTAGCTAAAGGCTATACTCAGAAAGAGGATATAGACTATGAGGAGACTTTTTCTCCTGTTCCCATGCTTAAGTCCATCAAGCTTCTTTTGGCATAGTAGCCTATTTCGATAATGAAATATGACAAATAGATGTCAAGATCACATTTCTTAATGGGGATCCTGATAAGACCATTTATATGGCCCAATCAGAAGGTTTCATTGAGCTAGGAAGTGAGTATAAGGTATGCAAGTTGCAAATGTCCATTTATGGACTTAAGCAAGCATCTAGGTCTTGGAACATTAGGTTTGATAAGTCTATCAACACCTGTGGGTTCATACAAAACCTAGATGAGCCTTATGTTTATAAAAGAATTCAAGAAGGTAAGGTTACTTTCCTAATTTTGTATGTTGATAACATTCTGCTCATTGGGAATGATGTTGGAATGTTATCTACAGTTAAGGGGTAGCTGAATGAACAGTTTTCAATAAAGGATTTGGAAGAGGCTAACTATGTTCTAGGGATCAAACTTATAAGGGATCGTAAGAACAAACAGATAGCCTTATCTCAATTAACCTACATTGAGAATATGTTCAATAAGTTCTCCATGCAAGATTCCAAAAAGTGTTTCACACCTACTAGACATGGAATCAAACTTTCAAAGGAACAAGCATCTAAAACCTAAGAGGAGGTTGAACGCGTGTGTAACATTCCATATGCTTTGGCAGTTGGAAGTTTGATGTTACAATGCTTTGCACTAGATCGGATATCTATTACGCAGTAGGACTGGTAAGAAAATTTCATCCAATCTAAGAATGGAACATTGGATTGCGGTTAAGTGTATACTTAAATATCTTCGTAGGACGAACAACTTAATGCTTGTTTACTCTAGAATAATCTTATTCTGACAGGATATGAAGATTTTGATTTCCAATCCTATGTTGATTCAAGGAAATCAACTTCTGGTTCTATATTTACTTTAGGCAATAGAGCCATAGTGTTGAGGAGTGTCAAGTAATCTTGTCTTGCTGATTTGACTATACAGGCTGAGTATGTTACTGCTTGTGAAGCAGCAAAGGAAGCAATCTGGCTTCAGAAGTTCCTACATGAATTGAAGGTAGTTCCATAGGCAGAAAAAGCCATTACACTTTATTGTGATAATAGTGGGGCAGTGGCTAAATCTAAAGAACCTCGGAATCACAATGATTCCAAACATATTGAGCGAAAGTATCATCTCATAAGGGAGATAATAAAATGAGGAGAGGTGGATGTGGTAAAGATTCTCGTAATTTATTGTTTGATTTATTGATTTTCTACATTAATTGTTTATTTTGAATTGTTGTAGTTCAGTACGACCTTAGATTTTAGGACTAGCTTGGCCTCCTTGTGGGATCGATATCTTAGGTACCATACGAACGATTGATGCGCTTATAAAATTTACTATGGTTAATAAATATTAAAACTGAGCATGTGTAACCTTGCGATCAAGTTTTTGGTGCCGTTGTTGGGGAGGCAATTTAGTTATATAGTTTAAGGCCTTAGAGTAGTTTTTAAATCAAGAAGCTAATCAAGGATGGCAACAGAGGACCCTAATGGACTTTATGAGGACAGGGTTCAACCCAACAAACAAAGAAGTGGCTAGACCCCTGTTCAAACGGCCTCATTTGAGATTAAGCTAGCCCTCCTAAACATGCTTCAGCAAAACGTCCAATTTTATAGATTGGCGAATGAGGATCCTAATGTGCACATTGTGAATTTCATCAAGATCTGTGATACTTTTTGGTATCACCAAATGTCGAAGGACGCTATTAGGATTAGGTTGTTCCCTTTCACACTTAGAGCAAAGGCTTGGTATCATTCATTGAGCCTCGCCAATATCACGACGTGAGAGCAGCTTGTGTTCGCCTTTTTAGATAAGTACTTATTACTGGTAAAGACCATAAAGATAATGAAGGAAATAACCAATTTCCATTAAGGTGACGGGGAGTCAATTTATGAAGCGTGGGAGAGATATAAGGATCTGCAAAGGAAGTGCACACACCACAACCTACCGAAGAAGTTCCTTTTGTAGATATTTTAGAATGGAGTGAACCCACCTATTAGAGGCGCGATCGATGCAGCATCAGGAGGATATTTGATGAGGAAGATGGCTAATGAAGCTGAGGATTTGATCAAGGAGATGGCTAGCAGTAGCTGCTTATGGACGAGCAAGAGAGGTAGGTAGCCTAATACTTTTCGAGAGAAAAAAGGAATCGTCGCGGTCGATCAGATGATAGAGCTGCAAGAAAAAATCGACAATTTGACTCGACAAGTGAGCAATATGAAGGCATTGTCATCAGCCCAGGTGAAGGCTGTACAAATGAAGTGTGAGCTTCGTGGTCAAAAAGACCATGATACTGTGGACTGCTACTAGATGAGAGAGGATAATCAGGAGTAAGTGAACTGTATAGGGGTGCAATTTGGATATGGAGGGGGAAACAATCCTTACTCTAACACTTACAACCAGAGTGGAAGAATCACCCGTACTTCTTTTGGTCAAATAACAATAGAGGACAGTTTAGGTCTCAAAGGTAATCGAGCTTTCAACAAGATAAAGCAAGCTCGATGGAGTCAAAGTTGGACAGAATTTTGGATAAGATCTGAGGTATGGAGGAAGCACATAGGAGTCTTAAGAGCAAATTTAAGCAAGTAATGAAAAACCATACCTCATCTATACACAATCTAGAAGTCCAAGTGGGGTAGTTAGTGGAGGCAATGTCAACTCAGAATACAAGAACTCTTCCGAGCAGCACCGAAACCAACCTGAAAGAATATATCATGGTTATCAGTAAAACCCAAGATGAGGAGATGGAAAAGGTGAAGGATGAAGAAGAAGGTCAAGTTATTAAAGATGACCCTTCAAGTGAGCCCATGATTGAGTCACTTAACGCAACTCGACGTGTATTTCCATTCCCTATTACGCAGCAGTGAGAGTCATATGCAAAGAGGGAAGCATACAAATTATGAGAGATTGAGAAAAATAGGGTTGAGGTAGTAACAGAACAAATACAAACAAAGCTCAAATTGCAAGAGCCCGTCAAGAAGAAGGTTAAAGAGTGACTGCTGGAAGATGACCCCAATGTAGCTATAAAGAAAGATGACCTAAGGTACTTTTTCATCCACTACAGTATCAATAGGATTATTATAGATAGGGCATTCACATATTTAGGTATGAGCATAAATACGATGCCTACACCTTCAGTCTAAAATTGGGGTTAACAGAGTTAGTGCCTACTAAGTTTTTGGTTAAACGGACGATAGCACATCACACAGACTGATGAAAATTATACAAAATGTGCCTATAAAGGTTGGTATATTAACCTTTCCTACGGACTTCCACATTTTGGACATTAGTGAAGATAAGGACAACCCGATAATTTTTGAATGACCGTTTTTGGCCACTGCGTGCTTAATTATTGATGTTGCTGGGGGTAAATTAACTCTGCAAATAGGAAAGGCGACTTTGACCTTCAATGTGTCCATTAGAAAGTACGGAGCTCCTTCACCTCCAGTGGATCACAAAAAACCCAAACCTCGAGGGGAATGGGAGGATATAAAAAATCCTAGGAATGCTTTCAGGAAGAAGGTGGGGAATGTAGCATGATAGCTTGGGTTCAAACTTTAAGACTAATGAAGTTGCTATTATTAAACCATTCATTCCAACCACCGCGAGCATAAAGGAGCATCGAGCTACTGACATTAAAAGAAATGTTGCATAGGAGGCAACCCATGGAAAAGTAGTTCTTTGTTAATTTTGTTTGAACGTTTGAAATTTTATAGTTAAGTTCATTTTTATTGAATAAATTCGGAAAAAGAATCGAACTTCAGAAATTATGTGGAAGATGTTCAAGCATGAAAAGAGAGGTGGACAAAGGATAGGAAATGAAATTGAAAAAATTGGAAAAAGATTAAAAGAAGGAATTTGGAATAAGTGTACAGCCGCCGCTGTGAATAAGCTTATGCTAGGTGGTAAGCTACATGCCACGATTGTGGCCTCTATGAAGAAAAGGGGGAAGACACATTTCATAAAAAGGTATTTTACCATTTAACCTTTTTTACTACTTATATATTCAGTTCTAACTTTAATTTCACTTTGACTTTCATTTTCAGTTTCTCTCTAGAAATTAAACATCCAAACACTCTTACATCTCTCTAGAATTTTTCAACCTCTAAGTTCTTCTCAATTTCTACCCGTCCTATGACTTGTTGTCGTCCAAATGGTTCCCGGTGAGCTGATTGTTTAATGCGTATTTGGAGGACAACAAGTCGAGGGACAGGGACAAAGAAACTGAGCAGCAAATTTCAAAGCACTATTTCTAATTTACACTAAGGAGGAAGGTACTCATTTTCATTCCCTTCATTCCAGAAAAATTGTTGCTCCGAAGTATTTTGTCTTTGACACACTAGATAGGTTAGATTTGTTTGAGCGGGTAGAAAACATAACTGAGAGGATCCATTGGGCTGAATTTATTCAATTTCAATTCCCAATCTATGAGAAGCTTACACTAGAATTTTTCACTTCCTTGACTTTTGACCTCAAGAATACAAAAGAATTGTGGTTTAGATTAGGAGGACTAGCATATGAATTGAATGTCGAAATCATGTGTGAGATGTGTGGATTCCATGAGTCCACCATCGTCGATCAACATGATGACTTTTTTCCTTCCCAATACTGGCATGAGCTTACTGGAATTTAGCAAATCTATGCAAAGAATGCTCACAACAACATCACACAGTCCCATGAACACTTGTTGCTGCACAAGTTTATGTGTCAACTGGTATTTGACAAGAACGAAACCAACAAGTGTTCTACTAAGGAACTCTTTATATTGTGGTGCATGGACCATAATATTCTAGTATGCACATCCACCCATATACTGAATGCTATGACTTCGCGTAAGCGGAGCAACCATCTCAAAATGAGATATATAGTGTCTGCCATTGCAGAATATGTTGGTGTGGAACAGAGGGGGGGTTAATAGTTCACCTCCCTATCTTCCTCAAACATCATCACTTATTTTAGGATGAGATCATCCATTCCACAAACATGGAACTTAGGGATATCAGTCAAAAGACACATGTTTGAATTAGGGAAAGTCAGGCAAGTTCATGCTCAGTGCCACCTCGGCAGGCACAAGAGGAATCCACCAGTGAAGAATCAGAGGAAGAAGAACAAGGTTGGAAGAAGGTTTTGGATGTAATCACCGAGACTAACAAGTCACTTGTAGAGATGGCGTGCACACAACAATGCCAGAGCTAAGATATCTGACGGATCCATCGATATTTTGAGTCTCAACGCGTTCATTTGTCGTCGTTGACACCATCACTACCTCCATTTCCCTGGGATTTATACTTAACCCAATCTTTTCTTTCTATTCAGTTTTTTTTTTCTTTTCTAAATTAGCCTTTAGTTCTGCTTTATTTTTATGTTGTTTTATTTTTTTCTATTTTCTTTTAATTCCGCACGTTCTTTTGCTTTATGTGCTTGTGTGTGCCTCCTTCTCACATTGAGGACAATGTGTTGTTCAAGTATGGGGAGGCATACTGTGTTTTTGCTTTTGAATGTGATTTTGCATACCATATGATAATTATTATGTTGTATTGTGTTAATTGTTTGAATGTGTCAATGACTTAGATGAGCGAAATTTGTTTAATTTTTAACATAGTCTAATAGGTTGGGAATGATCATTAGCTTGCAAAATTAGTGTATTAGGGTCTTTGGATAAATATATAACTTAATTAGGACTTCGTGTAAATTTAACACCCTCTAGGTTGTCACATTCATTCATAATTTGAGACCCTTTAACTTAAGTAGTTTATCTAGTATTTTTCATGAAAATGAATAGCTAAAAATAACAAAGTAGGCGTAAAAAATTATTAAAAAATGTTTTGTTAATAAATTACTATTCCGCTGACCTTTGGGTTATGAATAGAGCTTGTAGCTAGTTGAAAATGTGATAATAACTGAGTAACCGGATCGACACGCATCACAATGTTTGCCTTCGCGTCAAAAGGCTATAATGACATTTCAACCAAGCTATTAATAAATGACTTAGTCAAGTAACCAGATCGACATTCATCACCAATGTTTGCCTCCAAGTAAAAGACTAAGTCTATGTTTAACAATATATAAAAAAAGGTGTGTGTGTAATAAAAACCTACTGGACTTGTAATAAGCTTGAATTTTCATGAAAATATACTTAGGAGCAGTTATAAAGTTCGAAGGACCAAAGAATTATTAATGCGTGTGTACAATTGAAAAGGGTAATTGAATTAGCACTTAAAGCCTGATTAACTTGTATATTTAGTGCAAAGCCCTTAGATAAAGATTTTGCAAGTTAATGATTATATATAACTTGTCAGATTGTGTTCAAGATTAAATTTATTTCATGAAGTTGCAGCCACTGCCTCATTTTTGCATTGTGTGCTTTGTGTTTGTTGTGTTTGTTGTGTTTGTTATATTTTTTGTTTTGTTTGCTTGAGGACAAGAAAATGTTTAAGTGTGGGGATGTTGATAGTTGTCATTTGCATTGTGTCTTAAGGTTTGATTTGTTATATAGTATGAAATTGAGTGTTAAGTGTACGTTTACGTGTTAATTATGTTAGTTTTATGTGTTTAATTGTTTTTATAGGTTAGTAGGAGTCTTTGAACTTAATTGTTATATTTTTGAGGTGCCTTGATGGGTTTGTTAGTGTTTCAGGGTAAACGGTGAAGAACAAAGAAGATTCAAAGAGTTTCGAGCTAAAAACATAGGTTATGATTGTGGCATAACAGGCTACAATCGTGGCGGAGAAGGACGAGCCAACAACAACCAGCCACAATCATGCACTTCCGGCACGATCATGATAGTGAGCTTCCATTTAGGCAATGATCGTGCACATTGGGCCATGATCATGACAGAAAGGTTTAGGCACCGTCCACGATCGTGGTAGGTAGGGCCACAATTGTGGCCTGCATTGGGCTGATGCAAAAACTCGAGTTTCACAAGATTTTTTTGTTCGTTTTGACCCCGAATTTAGCCTAGAGCATCCAAAGTATAAATATATCATTATGAGATAGATGCGGCAACCTTTAGATAGCCTTTTGACAAAGCACTCACTTCAGCAAAATTTGAAAAACCCTAGTGAGCTATTAAGAGATTCGAGGAAGGAGACGAAGGAAGAGAGATATGGAGACGAAGCTTGATGCAAAGTACTTCCCGAAACAGGTGGTTTCTCGCAGTTACTGCCTCTATGAGTCCATCTTGATAGTATTTTTTATTTTTATTTCAATTTTATTGATGTATGAAATTGAGATATTTATTGAGGATAGTGTTGTGAATGTTGATTCTGTCTAAACTCACCTTCAGTTTTTTAATTGTTAAGATTTATGCAATTTGATTCGTTGATTTTTAATTGAGTTACTTTTGTGATTCAATATCTGTTCGTAATAATTCGGTAGCAAACTGAGAGGGCGAGTCGAGTGAATATAATCAATTTGGGCTAATAAGATTTAGGTGAATTGATAGATACGAATTAGATCAAACCGGTGTAATCGTGTAACAAAAGATCAAGCATAGGTTCCTACACAACTTTAGAACTAATTTAGGTTTTGGATCAATTGCGAATCAAGAGATCACAACTCCATAATTTAAATTAAGGATTATTAATTAGGGTTTAAGGATTATAACTCGAGAGAGACTAATCTACCCTAGGACTATTTAGACCTGGTAAGTCAATAATTGCATAATTGATATATTGTCTTTAATTTCGAATTAAAACCCCCTTTCTCTCAATTGATAGTTCCTAAGTTGATTTTGGATTGAGCTATGTGATTTGTCACTATTTATTATTTCCAAAATTTAATTCTCATAATTTATTATTTGATTTATTGATTTTTATATTAATTGTTTATTTTGAATTATTGTAGTTCAGTACGAACTTAGATTTTAAGACTAGCTTAGCCTCCTTGTGGGATCGATACGTTAGGTACTACGCAAATGACCTGTGTGTTTGCGAAATTTACCAAGGTTAATAAATATTAAAACTGAGTGTGTGTGACCTTGTGATCACTTGTAACTAATCGAGCAAATCATCTATCCTCGGTAGAGCATACTTGTACTTCACTGTCATCCAATTCAACTATCTATAGTTAATACATAATCTTAGAGTTCCATCCGTTTTATTCAAATATAATACCGGAGCTCTCCAAAGTGACACATTGAGCCTGATAAAACCCTTATCCATAAACTCCTGTAACTGGATCTTAAGTTCCTTCAGTTCTACAGATGCCATCCTATATAAAGGAATTAATATTGGAGCAGTACCTGGACAAGGTCAATAGTAAACTCTACTTCTCTTTCACTAAACCAAGTAATTCTGCAGGAAACATATCCAGGAAATACCTAACAATAGGAATATCCTGAATGGTTTGTTCATTTCGGGTATCAACTATATGGGCTAGAGCAACCTCACATCCACCTCAGATCAGTCTCAAAAAACTCATAAATGAGATTAATCTTACTGGCACTACTTGACTAACTCCTCGAAACATCACTCTCGGTTGGCAATGCAATGAAATCAACTTCTAACTCTACTTGATCAATCCAAATCATACACCCTTTACACACCTCTCCAATCACTATAGTACTACCTACTGGTGTATTTACCTCTAAATCACAATTTAACATTTTTCTATCACAATGCAGTTTAGATGCCAGATGTGGTGTAATGAATGAATGTGCAGATCCTGGATCTACTATTGCAAATGCTTCAAAATTAAAAACATTCAATACACCTGCTACCACATTTGGGAATTTTTGTGCCTCCTATTTGGTAATGGAATAAATCTTGGCCTGAAATTATGGCTGGTTACTCCGCACCTCAGTCTTGACACTAGGCCTTACTGATTGTGTTCTGCCTTAACCTCTGCCTTTCTGTATTGATCCAATAGCTCTACTCTGCTGGACCATTTTTCCCAGTCATTATTCCTCCTCTTATTCTAGACTGTCATCCCAAAGTCTCAGGACAATCTCTAATCTGATGCTTAACAGATCCACAATGGAAACAAGCTCCCGATAACCTGCAACACTCCCCACCATACTATTTTCCACAGTGTTCACAATTTGGCATCTATTGGGATTGCCCTCCTGAAACTTGTCCTCTACCTTTACTAGTTTGAACATAACCACCTCTTGATCTAAATCCCGACAGTTTTGATTTATTCTAAAATCAAGACGATCTATTCTAGCATTTACTGAAGCTTCTGCCAGAATCAACCTGAGACTTAACCAATCTCTTCATTCTAGACTCCTATTTGTACTCTCCCTGATCATCTTTCAACAAATGTTCAATTCTAATCGAGGCCACACGTAGTTTTGTAAAACTACCTAAGTTAGAAATGGCTAGCCTCGTTCTGATTTCCATTTTCAATCTATCTTCAAACCTTATACACTTGTCCTCTTTAGTAGGAATCAAGATAGTTGTATACCCCATAAATTCATTAAATCTTATCTCATACCCTGCCACTATGAGACTGCCTTGCTTTAGATCCAGAAATTCTTTCATCTTTCTGTCCAGATAAATCTTCGATATGTAATTATCTTTAAACACCTTCAGAAAATACTCTCACTTTAAACTACAAGGCCA
The DNA here is from genome assembly GCA_025594535.1 of Erythroxylum domingense. Lineage (NCBI taxonomy): Eukaryota > Viridiplantae > Streptophyta > Magnoliopsida > Malpighiales > Erythroxylaceae > Erythroxylum > Erythroxylum domingense. Next base: position 30,330,029 of record JANQBM010000008.1, read on the forward strand.
GGTGGCACTGCCTGGTACAGTTATAGACCACTAATACGTTGGACCTTGTAGCTGTGAGATTGTGTAATTCATCTGACTCATAACCCATCTGATCAAATACTCTTTCAGTCCTCTCTAATCATCTCTCTGTCTCAGCAGGGTCTGTACTTCCTTAGAAGTCTACAACCCCCTGCTTTCTAAGTTTATTATATCTCTTTTCTCTCCTCTCTATGATTTTCGGAGGAATTTGTGCAAACTCAGGTATAGGAGACTCTCGATTGCCTCCTACATACCCTATGTCAACTGACTCTCCAATGTGATCTCCTATAGCGAATGACTTATATAATGTCTAATTATTCCTATATATCCCTATGGATGCCAAACAATGCTATGATACTAAATATTGTAAAGCCCCACTTCATAGAGTATACGGCCAAACATCCAAAAGACATTCCATTATATAATCCATGATAATGATATATTAGAGCAATCACTTACACTTATATGGCATCATACAGAACATCAAAACACTTAAAAGCTCAACTCCTCATTTCATTCATTAACAAAATTTACATTGTAGTAGTACTTTTATTTAAACAAATATTGACATCATCAAAGTATCTAAGAGTTTACTACTCTTTATATAAAAGAACTACATGAAACGAAAAATACATATACACAATCTGTAACTCCTCAGATGTTAGCTGACTGACCTTTGAGTCATTGTTTAGTCCAAAATCAACAGTACTAGTCTGTCTTAGAAACTATGTCTCATCTCTCGTACCTGAAAAGCCACGTTGTAATTTTTGACGAGTTTTACGAACTTAGTGAGTGAACCATCATTGATGTGCTCATGCATGGCAAATGCACAAATATCTCGCATCCAATCATATTCACATCATTTCTCATCTCAATAAGAAATAAAGAATATCAAACATTTCATATACTCTTTTGCATTATGTATATCCCAAACTATCACATTATCAACAAATACTCAAATATAGCATATCACTTCATCATCACAATTTCAGAAATGGATCTATAATTATATAATTAATAATCATATATGTACAAATGAAAATGCATATGAGACTCCACATTTTTGGTTATTTTGTTGCGATCAAGTGCCTTTCACTGTCCTATATCCCTCGTGGATATCGAGCTCATTCATATACAGATACTATCCTGTACCTATTATGGGTACGAGGTTCATTAATCACTTAGCCAGGCTTTATGTCCAGAATTCTGAGCTTTAAGCTCTTTCATAGTGGCTACTCTGGTCACAATGCCTTTATCTGATCATGCATATTAATGTGATGCATCAAATCATAAATATGTTATCAATAAAATTTATTCATAATGAACAGTCATATTCAGATGTTCATCGAACCTAAGCATGGCATTCAATAATATGTTAAGAATATAGATAACATTCAGATTCATATGAAACTAGAACACTTCCAATACATTCCCAAATATCAAACTCCTCGAACCATTAATGTCCAAAATTGTCACATACAAATCATTAACGGTTCAATATTGGAAGTTAAACAGAAATAATTCAATCCTAGTGAGAACATCTAGGTTACTCACAGTAAGCTCTAGTATACGCTATTTCCTAGATGGTCCAACAATGTCAGGATGATGGCGTTCGACTTAAGCGTCTAAATACACATACATTTTACACATTACCAAAGTGATCAAATAAATACATATTCAATTATGCACATATATATGTGCCATGTTGAATGCATACTTAATGACTTTCCCTGGTATGTTTCCTTAATCACAATTCACAATCATTTAAACATTTTCATTTTGATATATCTTGTTTACACTTAGGTTTACACCTTAGTTTTACAGCTCAACTAACTTGATTATCTTAAGTTCATCAATCAATCATTCAACCAACTTTTTCAACATCCAATTAGGTTTATTTCAAGCCTAAATGCATCATAGGATAGTGTCTTATCTCAAACATCTCTTAAAAGATAACATTTCATGTTCAAACCTTGCCCACGATCATGGTGGATGTTACCACGATCGTGACAGAACCAAATCCAATAGGCCACGATCGTGCACTGATGGCCATAATCATGGTAGAACTAAAATAATCAGCCCATGATCATGCACTGAAGGCCACAGTTGTGTCCTGCATGTTTTTTCCAAATTCTCCACGAATTTATCAAACTTGGACATATCATTTACACTTTCAATTTTCCAGAATTCATAATCATTATGCAACCTCATTTAGACTTGAATTATACTCCAATTCTACATCAAAAATAGCTTATAAATTATGGTCTTTTTATACGTCAAAATCAAACTAAAAACTAACTTATCTTATCATGCGTATGGTCCTAATTCTTTCTCAATTCAAGAACAATGGAATCTTCACCAATGGATCTCATTCAAACATTTACAAAGTAAGAAGATCTCAAAATTCCTTGGCTCAAACTTTAAGGTTTAACTTTTATTAGTGAGTCTAAAAGGTATTGAATTTGGGAAGGTAGCTCCAAAAGTTTATTCCCTTTTATACATTTTCTTCTCATAACTTCATGTTGGCATATATATGCCCATTTGGCTTTTACATATGTCCATTTGGAATTTACTTCTAACTAAGCTCCTTTTCAATTGACCATATAAATTTTTTTGAGACATTTTTATTTCCTCAGTGATATTGATAGGTAGAAAGAGGTGGGAACACCAATAAGCTTTTAAGTTGTTGAAAACTAATACAATATGTTAAATTCTATCTATAAAGCCCACAAACCAGTTTTTCTAGGATCTAATTATCTTATTTATTATATTAAAGAGAATTTGGAAGTTTTAAGAGCTTAACCTTTTAGCTAGTTATAACTAAGTTAAGATATTTAAAATGAGTGATTAAACCATAAGGATCAAGAAATTTTCAATAGCTATTTCTTGAATCCCATCATAAGTAAATAGTTTACTTTTACTCTTATTAATATTAAAGCTTAACAGTTCTTAGATTGCTTGGAGGAAGTTGAGGATTAGCATGATAGATTTCCTATTGGTATTATAAAATAAAATTAGATCATCCATAGAAGTGAGATTAAATAATTTAAGACTTTTACATTTAAATTTTTGTTATAATTGCTTTTCTTTTTGAATGTAGTTGACAATTAGTATAAGGAGATCTTCTATATAGATTGATGATAAGTTAAGGGATAAAAAGTCCCTTTTCCTAAGGCCTTTTGCACTATTGAATATCTATGTAGGCTCTCCATTATCTAGGATCACAATTGAATTAGTTGATACATTTTGATCGAGTCATTTGATGAACATCTTATAGAGACTATAGATTGACAAAGTGTCAAATAGGAAACCCCGTTCCATTTAGTTAAAAGCTTTGTTGAAACATATTTTGAAGGAGCAACTCTTTATGGTATATTTCTTATTATAACTCTTTAAAAAAATCTTAGATAATTATGATGTTATTACTAATTGATTTGTCGTTAATGAATGCCCACTGACTAGGCTAATAAGTGAATTAAGAAAAAATTTGACTCTAGTTACTATCACTTTTGAGGTGATTTTTTTCAAAGGACATTAAAATAAGAGATTGGTATATAATACTTTATAGAGGAAGGGTTTTAGATTTTAGTACCAAGCAAATAAAACTTTTTTTGTTTCCTTAAGGTGTTTCTCTAAATACAAAAATTACTAGCTAGCATTTCACATCGAGTTGCCAATTATGTTATAAGTCCTTTAATAAAGAGAAACTAAACATATTTGGAAAAAGAGCTTTCTTATTAAAGAAAACTCATTCAATCTAAGCTTTAGTGAAGGGTTTAGTTAGAAGATCAACCTACTTAGTTGTGATGGAGTGAGTAATAAAATTACTAATGGTTTAGAAAGAAGAAGCTTTTTTTTAGGAGCAACCTATGAATGCTCTGAAGAAATTGAATGCTAAATAATTCATATTATCTTGAACTTAATAATCATACCATTATTATTTGAGACTGAGCTAATACTAATGAGAATATTTCTACTTAAAGTGAAAATATGGAAGAAATTAATGGATTTTTCACCCATTGATAACTATTAGACTCTAAACCTCTATTTTAATAGTGAACTTTGACTATTAAGAACATTAATGTGGCTAAAAAATACTAGCTTTTCCTACTATCATATTCATCACCTAGTGATTAAGTGATGTTGGATTATACCTTTAGTAGCTTCCTTTTTAGATCCTTAATTGCTTTTAAAATACCACTTCATTTTAGTTTTTAGTGCTTAAAATTAATTCTTCATAGTCTTAAGCCTTGTTATATAAACATAAGACTTGAAACTGTGCACATTTGCGTTTATAACCTTTGTTATTATAGTGATAAACTCTAGAAAGATTCAATTATATCCTTTGTTATTATAGTGATAAACCCTAGAAAGATAATAAATGGTTATTGAATCTAAGATAATTTTTTTAGAACCTGCCTGAACATTAAGAATCTATTAAGGAACGTTCAGAGCCTAATAAATGAGTTTTTATTATATTAATTTTCTTAATTAATGGGAATTCACAAAGGCTTTGTTAATCTTTTCTTTCATAGGTAGTGATTTCCTTTTTAATTATTACTATAGGTGTATTGCCTGCCATCATATTTAAGATCTTTAAGATTAGTTTACATTAAACAATATTTGAAATCATATGCATTGTGTTTAGCTAGATATTGGCCATCAACTTTATGAGCATATATGGTGCTATTAAAATCCCCTAATACTAACTAAGGTTTAGTAACGGAAGTTGCAAGAATAATAAGCTTTTTCTAAAGGGACTTTTTTTGAGAGACTAAGTTATAAACAAAGAACAAAGTTATTGAGGCTTTAATGTTGAACTTAATAAAGGTTATATTTCATGTGAATTAGTTGATCATAGATCATATTGGAATCTAATTAGATTTTTTTAGGGTCTAAAGGAATAATAAACCTAATGTTAAAACGAAATTAACAATTGGAAAGTGTTTGTCAAATTTTTTTCAAAAATTAAAGGTTGTCATTGAATTGCATGAACTTTATTTTTATCCCAAAGAGTCCAATCATAAGAGGTTTACTAGTAAAGATAAAATCATCAAATTTGTTATTTATTAAGTTCAAGCTAGAACATACATTAGTGGGGAGACTTAATATGGTTTTCAATAGCCTTTTTCTTCTCTTTTCAGCAAGTTGCTTCTTAATTTTTAAAGTTAAGGTAGGTTTATGGTACTTCACAAATTTTAAGCGTGCATAAAAAGGAGCATCAAGTTAGTAAGTCTCTAATGGGTTAGTGAGGGTAGTTAAGGATTCAAAATACAGTTTATTTTTAAATCAGTCATTTAAGTGCATCCATTTAGTTTTTAAGATGAGTAAGGAGGGTTCCTTATTAAAGAAGAAATCTCCTCTCCTTAGGTATCAAAGGGAGTTACAACTAATTTGTCTTTTAGTTAAACAAAAATCATAGGAACATTATTTGAAGCTATTAAGAGGGAATCAATGTCTTGGCATATTCCAGATTCTTTAGAGCCACAATGTCCTATCTTGAACATTTCATAGGATCATTTGATGTCAAAAAATGATCAATATGTAAAGTTTTTGCATAATGATCTCAGTTAGGTCTAATTGACTAATTGATACAAAATTCTTCCGTTTTATGTTCTATATTATCTTTTGAAAGGTCTAAATTAGTTTTTAGGGATAAGAGAAGGATATTTCAGACATCATTAAACCCCCAGCATCATCTAATCTTTAAAATTTTTAAGTTTTAGGTACGATCTAGTTTAGTCTAATCTATAAAAATTGCTTCATATAAGCAATTATCCTTAACCTCATAGAATGTTCCTTAAGGCACATAGGCTTCTCAGTAGAGCTAAAAAAATAACTTAGGTCTATTTTCAACTAATACTTAAGGGTAATTTTATAAAAATTAACCCAAATAGATAAATCTTTTATACCTTTTTTGTTAAAAGATATACTTGTATTACATCACAATATGAGTAAGTGTTTGTTATTTATATACCAAAGGCCTTATTCTAAGACTTTCATCATGTTAGAGGAATTGGTGAATTTGACTAGACAACATTCTTTCATAGTGATTAAAATATATTCTAACCTATTTACCATCCTTTCCCTTATTCTGAAGCTTCATTTGAGAGAAATTTGGTCTCTTATCAATGAAATAGCCTACACACGTAGCCTCCCAACAAATTGAACCTAGTTTAAGCACTTGAGTGAGTAGACTAACTACTAAAGAGTTAGAATCTAAAACTTGAGTGATATATTCTAGTTGTTCCTTTGGTGATTGGTCACCCATTTATTGATGTGGTTTTTTAAAACTATCTATACCGTAAATATACAAGTTTATAGTATAAATAATATCGTTCCCAAGAGGATTGTTTTAAACAACTAAAAATTTTTATTCCAATTTGTTTAAGATAACAATATTCTAATATAACCAGAAAATAAACTAAACTAAATAAAATTCATAATTAAATAATTAATAAGTAGTACTGAATTTTTTGATTAATTAAGGATGACAACTTAGGAATTACTTCTATCATTATTTTGTTTTCACTTCAACTTCTTGATCAATAATACTCAACCCTAGATATACAATAGTTATGATTACCCCCTCTTGATATCTAACCAAGTAATCCCAATTAAAATAAATAAGAATTGAAATGCTACAGCTCGATCTCTCAAAACTATTTTAAACTATCTAACTGGATTTGAAGCAATCATATGGGTAACAAATAGACAATTAAGATTTCTCCTAAATTTCCTATTAATATAATTTTTATAGGTCAAATATGGCACCAGCTCTCATTGTGCAACATCAAAAAGATAATTCCACGTAACCTCTCAAATTAGATTAAAGATTAATATAATAAACACCACAAAGTATATCTCTATTAAATTATGAAAATAAAAGTTTAACAATAAAGTTTAAGAGTAATTACTAAAATAAATTTAGCAATCCATAGCCAAATTATATCCCAAATTGATCATACTCTACATTTAATAACAAGGAAAGAAAATAAAAGTGTATAACTTTGAATTTTGGACGTGTTCTTCTTCCTATTTTTGAGTTAGAAAATTCTACACCTTTATTCTTCTAGAAATTTGCCTCCTTGATCTCTTTCTTTTATATTCTAACCACCTCTCTTTAAGTTTTTTTTCCTTTTATACTTCTTGATCCTCTTGGGGATTTTTCTAGGTTTTTCTTAATTGTTTATGTTCCAAAAACAGACTAAAATCATCCAAAATACAAAAATCTAGCATCTTGGAAAATTTGGCATTTAGAAAATTGTAACTGTGCATAATCATGCATTTCTCCTATTTGCATGTTCTATGATGATCATGAAAATTTTACATGATCATGACAGAGGCATCACAACTACTCAATCTTTCATCTTGCACTATCATTTAGGTGCACGTTTATGATAAACCCCTTTCTCTAACTTCTTTTACTGTACGATCATGACAAACCTTTTCCTCTAACTTCTTCTTTAACTTTTCTTTAGGTTACCTATCTTAACTCATCATCTAAACAAATTAACATCCCCAAAAGCATGCATTAATATCAAATTATTGCCCTAATAAAAAACAATCAATCAAAATAAACTAAACATTAACAAAAACAAAACTTTAGGGCCTAAACATATGATTATCACCTAATAAAACAACTAATAATAAATTCTACAACCTAGAAAACACATTATAAATCACACCTATCACCACTATCTAGCATCATGTTTTGATAGGTGAGCCATGAGTAGGTAAGAGAATAAAGGGAGGTTAAATAGAGAGACTAATAAAATATGATGCAATAAGAGGTAGGCAAATGAAGGGAAATGGTAGAAGTTCAAAGTAAGGAGGAGTTTTCTTAGGAATAAGAGGGGAACATCGTAGAGAAGTAAGTTAAAAGTTAGGTGAAATATTAGGCTAGAGACAGAGGAGACATTCAAAGGAGAAGAAAGCAATAACGAGAAAGGAATAATTTGTAATATAGGTAGAATCATAGGAGAGAGTGAGGAAGGAGGCGAACTTGAAGGATGAGGGAGACCTCCTACTAAATTGATTTCCATTCTCAAAACGAAAAAAATAACTTCTTTTGACTAAAGTAAACAAAACTTCCAAAATTTAGCTAACTAAAACAAGAAGATCAAACCAAATTTTAAGCAAGAAAATAAAAGGAAATAAAGAAAGATACATAATAGGATTCTAGAGAGAAGTGAGAGGAAATTTTATCACTAATTAATGAGTTAAACTGTCTATTTAGTTATTACTAAGGCATAAACTATATATTTAAAATTGTTTAATTAAAATACTAGATAAGTATAAAATAAGTGCTTATTTAAGTTTCACAAGTCTATGTACTAAAGCTTTAACAAGATTATTGAACTTATACAAATTGAAAATATATGGTATCATGCATCATCTCTATATTCTTCCTACTTAGAAACTTATTGAGTAGCGCTATATAGTGAAATTCTAATTTATACTCATTTACTTAAATATGATAATTTTTAGTAAAAAGTATGTAAACTAGTATTAATTATTAAAATTTTACAAATTCATAGGAATTCAAAATTTCTATTTACATTTGAAACATTAAACCAAATATTTAATATGAAAACATTCAATATTATTAATGTACAATTTCTAAAGGATATTCAATTATAATTTACAAATAAGTTGTATAATAAGAACTTATATTGTCAAAAAGTGTTAAGATTATATATTTAAAATATATAAATTCAGGAGCATGAGTTCATAGTTTCCATTTAATAGACATTACAAGTTGTAGAATATATGCATTGTTAGTTATAACAAATATGTTCTAAGAGTTAAAGAATGGCAATCACATCTCTCAACCTTAAGAGAGAAGCTCTTGCTTCTCTCGACATGCTTAACTTTTAACTGTATGATTTGTATGGGTTTTTGTTCTTAATCCTTCTTCTCTACATCTTATCCTTCTTTACTTAGTGTCTTTCTCTTACTCCTTTCTACTACTTCCTTTCCCCTTCTCTTCAACTTTTCTCCTTCTCATTTTGCTCTTTTGTTCACTTACCATTTTTAGTAATTTTAGACAATACACTACCTCTCTTGCCTCCTTTGAGTTGTTTCCACCCTTGTGTCCCACCCCATTAGAGAGCCTTCCAACTCTTCTCCTAAACTCCATATAGCTCTTAATCCTTGTACTAATCAACTAGATCAACAAGTTGTTGCTATGAGAACTTAGACCAGGTGGTTGGAGAAAGAAACTCAGAGATCAAACTCAACTTCTACCCTCATAACAAAAATAGAGATCATATTGTAGTAGCTTCTCATATTGATAATCGTAAGGTAGGAACTAAAATATGGGGTTCTAGCTTATTGGTTACTTCCTAGATAAAGGAGTAGCAGTCCTAGTTATGAAATCCTAGGCAAACACTCACTGGAGGAAACTAAAAATCAGAGACATTCTTGATAATTGTGAATACATATTCTTCTTTAAATTCTATTGCTACTCCTTAGCTAAGAAAGTCATGGAATCCAGGCCTAAGCACTTACCAAATCAACCAATTTTTCTCCAGAATTCACAATTTATAATCAACCTAAATCAAATTAAATTCTTCAACATCCTAGTATGGATGTGTGACTATGAAATCCCTTTAGAATACTGGACAACATCTTGACTAAGCTATATTGTTAGATAAATGGGGAGACCACTTAGTTTGTATGAACCTACAATTTAGAAAATCAAAATTAATTTCGCGAAAATTTTTGTTATTTTTTATGCTTTGTAGTATTTTCCTAAAGAAATTCGCATCGTAAGACTAAATGATAACTTTGATTTAGTTAAGGATCTAGCTAAAATCACTTATGCTTTTACTAAAGCCTAAAAAAATTTAAAGACCTACATCAAAAGTATTCAAATGATGCTGATAGAAGAAAGAAATAATACTACTTAGGCAATTATTGATTCCTATTCTTTAACTACTACACGTGATGATATTTATGTCCAAATTGAACTTTTAGAAACACTTGCGACTAATATTTTGAACAAGTCAGACAAGTTCAACTCTTATGTAGCTACAGATAATATTAACTCTTTCATAATGGAACCTAAGATCTTACCCTCATTCCCATCCTCAACATAAAAGAGTGGGCTTTAAAAAAGGATATTGATGGTAATGTCCATACAGTGGAGAAGTTGAAAAAGATGATGTAGAATTCTCCATCATTAGTATAAGGAAGTCTAATAAAAAGAAAAGATCTTCTCCCTCTAATCTATGCAAATGATTTTCAAACTTTTTCACCTTCATGGAGTAAATAGGAGATTATTTAGAATAAATATAGGACAAAGAATGAAAGAATTAGGGTCACTATGAATACCATGTATGGGAAAGTGGAACTCACTAGATATGTGTACAAGTTTGGGGATGTTATTTCAGCCATCCTTATAACCTACAATCCCATGTGGATACTTACACAGACGTGTAGGTGACTTATACGATCATGTATCTTACTGACAATGCATAACTCTACAATTTTACAAAATTAATATACATGGTCACTTACACACCATTGTAGGTAGTTGTGTTTAATCACGCAACCCTAATTATGCATTACAAAATTACAATTAAGAGGTTAAAAATGGTATATACATATTAGAGACACAAAAGGAGGTGAATTCCCTTCCCTTTTGAGAGCTATAAGTAGCTAATATTCTTCTTACAATTAAAAGGGGATATCAAAGTTGACGAATATGTTTTGGCATTAATCAATCTTAGTGATATTCTTCTTAACTCTCTTTTGTAATTGACTATGTTATTCTATCTATAAAGTATGAGATTTAAATATGAACAATTTAAATAGGACTACTAGATTATTCATTATGGAGTCATTAATGGAATCTTGACTGCAATCCATAATTTTTGTAAATGTAATTCATGTGTGTTAAAATAACGGTCATACATTATTAGCGATAACATAGCATAGGTTAAATGACTAGACCTTATATGTTTTTTTGTTATATTAGAATGTTTTCCCATTTCATAATGTGGCTATCACACTAAGTCTAGACAACGTAGTTTAGGTTGTTTGATAGCTAGATCTAATTAAAAAGCTTGTTTTAATATAACCTAGGGTAAAACTAGGATCACTAAAAGGAAATAGGTGTTTAGCATCGAAAATTACCAACGGAATGTGAATGTTTTCTGCCGGCGAGCGAATTTGCCGACAAAAATTACCTACTGCATGAGTCATTAGAGAAATGATCATCGGTAATCTTTAGCGATGGAACAGAAATATTCTGTCTCTACATATAACAACAAAATTTTTAAGTCCGTCAGTAACTTTGTCAAGGGAATATTTCTATTCTACTTACCGATGGACAAAGTTTTAAAAATCTATCAGAACATTTAGCGATGGTAAGTTGTTTCCCGTCGATAAATTTAACGACAGATTTTGTACATGCGTCGATAAATTTAGTGATGAACAAGGTGTTGAAGTTTCGTTGGAAATTTTAGCAACGATAAGTTTTTGTCGATAAATTATTTACCGATCGAATGTTCTTATTCTGTCTGTAAATTTAATACTAAATGTACTGATGGATATTATAATTCCATCGGTAAATGCACCAATATTGTTTTTTTCCATACATTTAAATTGTAAATTTAATTTTGATTGGTAATCTTATGATTGATATTTAATTTCTACAATTATCTGATGATAATATATTGAATTTTTCTACATTTAATTTATCTAAACAGTAAATTAAATGATAATATAAAGTAAAAATTATCTTAATTGGTAATAAAAAATTATTTTCTACAACAATAAATATGTAATTCATAGAAAATGACATGAGAGTAGCAAAACTAAGCTATGTAGTTGGTGAAAACAGATGGTCCGACTATTATGATGAGATGTTGCCTCTCCCCTTCAACTCATCCACCTCATTACGCAGCATGGTTATGTACTCCATCGACCGTTGCAACAAAGTTCCTAACATCTATACTATTCTCTTAAGCTAAATAACTCTCTCATTAGATGCGGATTGCCTACTTGATACAACTGTACTAGACGTGGAAGATTGCGAATAGCATGTGTTTGAAAAGAACCTAAGCCGAAGATCCTTCCACGATACCACCCACAACAATAACATATGCCTAAATCTCATCAATAGTTTTAAAGTGCTAAGGCTGTCATTAAATGCTTTCTTATATTTTGTCCTATTATGAGGCAATGTTTATGTTAATGAGTGATAATTATTAAGAATTAATATTAAAGCGTAAATTTCACATAAACTAAGTTCTCTACATCGAGTGTTGACGAAGGTCACACCATCATGCTTCACAGTATAGGTGTGTAAAAAAAGATAAAAAGGTATAGGCTTGTTGCCCATAGACTTTTCATGCATCAGAATAAAATATTATAAATGAACTACAATTTTCAAAATTTTTGACAGAGTTTCCACTATTTTTATGATATTTACCCCCTATTGAATAAAGAAAGTAACACAACAATATAACCATATATGGCACTAGACATTTATAACATTAACATTCTCTATAATACACATATTTTCATTCCAAAAATCCCACATCAAATTAGATTGAAATACGTCAAAGTAAAAAAATCAAAATATAAATGTAAAGTGCAGATACTTATAAGTTTCTCTGCATGCTGCTAAAGGGTAATAGATTCTCCATTGTGCACGAGAAGACTCTCTCCCCCTGGTCCTCCACATCTATTAGCATAATTGCACTCTAATATGGACATTGCCTCGGGTGATGTCCAAGATTGATGTCAATGACTCCATATTTATTCAGATACATAAGGAGGTCGTACACTCATCTTCTGTATCGCACCAAGAAATTCTCTATAACGTATACGAGCTCGCCTCTCCTATATTTTATAAATTACTGCATCAAATTTGGAATCCAAAAAAATTTCTTTCTGAAAAAAAGAAAAACATACTATAATTACTAATAACCTACAATATTTATCTAATTAATTTATAAAATTAATTAGATAAAAAATACTAAAGAATATATTTTTTTACCTTAAACTCCTGATAATAAAAATCCTTTTTCTCTTGAGAGATATTCTTCCATATTAATTAGTGCGATACAGAAGACGAGTATACGACCTCCTTATATATCTGAAGAAATATGAACGTTTATGAACTCGCCTCTCCCATACTTTACAAATTACTGCATTAAATTTGGAATCCCAAAAAAATTCTTTCTGAACAAAAGAAAAACATACTATAATTACCTATAACCTACAATATTTATCTAATTAATTTATAAAATTAATTAGATAAAAATACTAAAGAATATTTTTTTGTACCTTAGACTCCTGATAATAAAAATCTTTTGTGGCTTGAGATATATTCTTCCATATATAACCCTTAAGATCAATCTTCTCCTTAAACGTGGATGTCATGCTTCTTGAGCACATTCCAAACGGACCCAACCTAATATATAAGCAATTTTAGCCTATAGACTTTTCCTACATAAGAATAAAATATTATAAGTGAACTACAATTTCAAAATTTTGGGCAGAATTTCCTCTATTTTTATGATATTTACACCCTATGGACCAAAGAAAGTAACTCAACAATTTAACCATATATGGAACTAGACATTTATAACATTATCATTCTCTATAACACATATATTTTCATTCCATAACTCCCATATCAAATTAAATTGAAATACATCAAAGTTAAAAAATCAGAATATAAATGTAAAGTGTAGATACTTATAAGTTTCTCTATATGTTCCTAGCGGGCACTAGATCCTCCATTATGCACGGGAAGACTCTCTCCCTTAGTCCTCCACGTCTATTTGCATAATTGCACTCTAAAATGGATATTGCCTCAGGTGATATCAAATATTGCTACCAATGACTTCATATTTCTTCAGATATATAAGGAGGTCGTACACTCGTCTTCTGTATCGCACTAAGAAAGTCTTTATAACGTGTATGAACTCGCCTCTCCCATACTTTATAAATTACTGCATTAAATTCGGATTCCCAAAAAATTTCTTTCTAAAAAAAAGAAAAACATACTATAATTACCTATAACCTACAATATTTATCTAATTAATTTATAAAATTAATTAGATAAAAATACTAAAGAATATATTTTTTGTACCTTAAACTCCTGATAATAAAAATCTTTTGTGGCTTGAGATATATTCTTCCATACATAACCCTCAAGTTCAATCTTCTCCTTGAACTTGGATGTCATGTTTCTTGAGCACGTTCCGGACAGAACCAACCTAATATATAAGCAATTTTAGATCATTTTCAAATTTAAAACTATAACTTCATTATAACCCTATGGTGTTATTATACATGTATTTTCACTCATAGATTGTTGACAATTATGATGTAGGTTCTTCCATCTACTCCTTTAGCTCTAGGTTAGAGGTCGCCTCCTTCATTCGTAATGTTTACCTCTGATATCTCTGTCAGTATAGGGGTAGTGGATGGTGTAGGGCAGCTAGATAGTGTGGCAGATGGTACAAAAGATGATGCCTCATCTAGATTTGTAGTAGCTGGAGGTATAACACTTGATTTTTGTAGCAGCTGCAGAATGTTATGCGTCACCTAGAAAATAGCTGCCTCCAAGTCATGGTAATCTTAACCTTAGTCGCACCATATCCTGTTTTCTCTTTAGTGGCATATTTTTAACCTGAAATTCACATTTTATTAAATATTCTAGTAATAAAACAATATAAATTAAATATACAACAATATATTATTGATGCAATAATATATTTATTAATATAATATTCTGTTACAAACATAAATTAATTGCTATCATGATCACTTAATTGTAAATCAAAATCATCATCATCTTCTTTTTCTGAAGAATTAGGATCAAACTCAGGCTCCTCTTTAGATCTCTCACCCTACTCCTTCTCTCTAGTAAAAATTTCAACGTATTCACTATTTGGATTGTTCAAAGGTTCATTCTCGTCATATGTGACACATGCATTTATTTCATAAACATCTTCCTAAAACGTTTCATTTTCAATTCTCTTATTTTCTACTTTTCCATGTAATTCAAAAACACCTCTAGATTTTACTTTGCAAACAGCCAACCAATATGACTTATCTCATTGTAAGTTAGAAAAAAGGATATAATACACCTGAATCACTTGCATCGCTAACATGAAAGGGTTAAATTGTCTAAATCTTCTTCTCTGGTCGACTTCAACTGTATTGTATTGGTTGTGCACTTTTTTGCTAACATTAGGAGTTGAATCAAACCAATCAAACTTAAATATCACACTCCACTTTATTGGCAATGCATGGTACTTAATTTCAAGTATCTTGGTAATTTTACCATGGTAATCCATCAATTCTCCCTGTATGCAAGCCCTATCATTTATTGTTGCCATATTATGATCATAATATTTTGTTTGAAATTTGTATACATTTACTAAATAAATGGGATATGATTTAACAATACGCAAAGGTCCTTTCATAAGATCGCATATGAACTTGTTTTCTAAATAGTATAATGTCATTTGAACACTTTGATATGATAATTCAACCATTTCAATAATTATAAGTGAAAACTTACATATTTCTCGAGCCATCGAGGAAAGTATCTTTCAACTTCTTTATTGATATCATCCTATGTTTTTTCGGACATTAGCTTGCATAACCATTGCTTGTATAATCTAAAGGCATTATTATATATTTTAGTTGAGAACAACACTAACTTCAAAAACCCAATTAATCAATTTGAAAATCAATTTCAACTTACTTCACGAAAGGTTGAACATCATGACAATTCAATAAAACGTAACCATAGGCAACCTTTATTTCTTCCTTTGTTAACATTCTTCTTGTTGATTGCCCACATGTTCATGTAGGATATGTGATAGTGGATAAGTTACCATCAACATCACCTCTTCCTCCCCCATCGTCATTACATGGAACTTTTCTTTCTCTTATGTGCACATGTAGCTCAAACTAATGCGAACAAAATGTACTTGCTTCCTCCATTAAATAAGCATTACATATCGATGTTGGATCGGGAAAAGAAAGCATGCCATATTTGGAGAACCAGTAGATTTCAAAACTTTTTAGAAATCTTATTTGTAGTGGAAGCAATATATCCAAATCATCAT
>JANQBM010000008.1:30348284-30359065 GCA_025594535.1 Erythroxylum domingense
AGAAGTGATGATATCACTATAAACTCTTTATTTGAGTGAATGTTCCCTGATACATATTTCAATTAATAATTCCAACAAACAGACACTGGATTAATACTCTATAAAAATCTATTCCAATCATATCAAGAATTATAATGAAACAAATATGAGTTCACCACTCATCAAAATTGTGGTTCATAATAAGCAAATGTTAAAATGTATGTTTTAAGATTAAAGTAACGACCTACTTTATTCATTAAAACACACATGATTCCAAATTCATTTAATAGTGCCATTATCGATAGTCAACTACTATCATGATATGAGACTCATCAATCCCTTGAAGTAAACTCCTTACTTACATGGAGATAAATCGCAACACTTCAGCATAAACCATAATCAAGCGACCAACTTGATTATTCAACTATGAATCAATTAATTTAGATTCTAATAATATATATGTTTTCCATACATATCTATGTATATTTATATTACTTACCAAATAATCTTGATACCTTATGACTAGATATATAATGCTCATAAAAACCAAACTGTTTTGATGAATTTGTTAAGTGCCCAGATAAATATAAGTGGCACAAATCATCAAATCAAAACGATACCTAAGTAAAAGCTGAATAAGACGGATCAGACAAATTGATTAAGTCTAAGACATCAGATGAAGTATACGAATCCAATCAAGTTGATGTAATTGAAGAATGTGCTAGAACGTCAGTTAGTTGGAGTTGGTTACAGGACTCAACTAATAACAGACTTTAGAAGACTCTACAAGCAGATTTCTCAAGAAGACTGTTAGAGATTTAGGTTATAAATATTAGTTGTAGTCGTAGACTTTAATAAGAAGTTTGAATGTACAAAAATACTTATAGAAATTCTGTGCTCAAGTGCTTATGCTGTGAAAAATATTCTGAGAGAAAAGAAAGAAAGAAATAGAGCAAATACATCTATAACGTGAGTGTGAAAGCTCAAACAATATCTTTTCGAGAGAAAGGAAGGCTAGAACCTAAAGAGGCTAAGGAAGCAGATAAATAATACTTTGTGAAAGAGACCTGAAGAGACTTTCCAAGTGTAGAAATAATACTTATAATGTTGAATGAGATAGTGAAATCTCAGACAAACTCTGAGGACTGGACGTAGCACAAGGTTAAGGGTGAACCAGTATAAATCGCGGTATCATATTCTCTAACTCTTACCTTTTTTAATTTTTTTATTGTTAGAAGAATAGATACTAATTTTCGCTATTACATTACTCATCAAAATTAAGTGCATTGTTTAAACTTGTAATCGTCTAAATTTGTTAAGAAAATTAAGAAGATTTTAAAGATTCATATCTTAGATGATTTAACATAATTCAACCCCTCTTCTTATGCATTTTGCATATTATACGTGATTGCTATAGTAACAAGTGATTTACTTTAGTTGGTATCAGAGCAAGGTTTCCAAGAAACACTCTTACAAAGTGAGGATAAAGATCCATGGCTAAATCACATGTTTTTATAGCAGAAAGTGCCTCGGTCCCCCTGCATTCAATGGTGAAGATTGTCATTATTGGAAGGATAGGATATGGCTCTTTATAGAATCCACACACATTAATCTTTGGGATATCATTAAAAATGGTCCATATATCCCATCAGAAAATGAAGGAAAAATCCATCTCTCGTGATCAATGGTCGGTTGATCATAAAGCTCGCTTTTAATTAAACTCCAAGACCAAGTTCTTTTTAAGTTATGCTCTAAGCAGAAGTGAATATGATAAGGCTCATAAATGCGAATCTGTAAAGGAAATGTGGGACACATTACCCATTGCACATGAAGGCACAAATCAGGTGAAAGAATCAAAGATTAGTATTCTTGTTCATCAGTATGAGCTGTTCAAGATGAAAGACGATGAGTCTATTGATCAGATGTTTGGATAATTCCAAACAATTATTAATGGACTTAAAGTTTTGGGAAGAATCCACGACAGTCAAGATCATATCGAAAAGATTCTCAGAAGTCTTCCAAAAAGATGGAGACCCAAAGTAACAGTAATATAAGAGGCTAAAGAATTAAGCAAGCTGAAGCTAGATAAATTGATTGGTTCGCTTAAAATCCATGAAGTAGAGCTTGATGCTAAAGATAAACCCAGAAGGGATAAATCTATTGCATTGAAGACTGGTCAGAAGAATCAGAAGATGTAAAAAAATAGAAGTACATCTTCAAAAGCATTAAAGATTGAAGAAATCAAGAATGATGATACTAATGAATCTAATCAAGATTCAAGTGAAGATGAAGATGAGCTATCCTTCATTTCAAGAAAGATTAGAAGGATGTGGAAAAAGAAAATAAGGGGAAATAAACACTTCTCTTTCAAAAAGAATAGAAAAGACGATTCGAAGAATGAGAAAAGTTCTATCGTCTGCTATGAGTGTAATAAACTAGGACATTACAAGTCCGAATGTCCGTTGCTCAAAAGAAAAGAAAAGAAAAGTTAAGAAAACAAAAAGAGCGTGATGGCAACATGGGAAATCTGGATTCTTCTGAATCTGAGTCCAACTCAAAAACATCAGAACAAGCAAATATATGCTTGGTAGCTGAAGGGGAAAGCAATGATGAGGTAATTTCTAACTTTGATGATCTTTAGGATGCCTATTTAGAATTGTTAGAAGATTCACATGTTATCTTAAAACAATATAGGTTACTGAAAAATAAATTTGTTGAAAATTTAAAGAACACAAAACTCTTAGAAGAAGCAAACGTCTGCCTCAAGAAACAAGTAGACGATATGAAAAAGAAAGTAATTGTAGATGGATCTGAGGAAATTAATTAACTAAAATAAAGGATTAATAGTCTTTCAGTGGATTTATCGAAATTTACGGAAAGTACAAAAAGGATGAATGACATGATTGGAAGTTATAGACACCCAAATGATTAAAACAGTTTAGGCTTTAATAATAGAAATACTATTCATAATAGTAATGTTCTTCATAATAAGAAGTTTGTTCATAATAGGAATTTTGTTGCTAATAAAAATAAAAAGAAACAATGCCCTTATTATTCAAAGAAAAATTATAAGACTAACCCCAAAGGACCCAAGAAAATATGGGTACGTCAAAAGGATATAATATATGCTACAAATCTCCTTACTTGGAAGAAGCAACCACCACCAATGGTATTTGGACAGTGGCTGCTCATGACACATGACGACAGAAAGTCTAAGTTCCTAGACCTCCAATATAAGCAAGGAGGATCAGTAACTTTTGGAGACAACAAACAGGGCAAAATAATTAGGATCAACAAAATTGTCTATTGATAATGTTCTGCTAGTTAATGACTTAAAGCATAATCTAATCAGTATAAGTCAACTATGTGATTCTGGATTTGAAGTATCCTTTAATCAAAATTCTTGTATAGTCAGAAACAAGGACAGTTCCATATTCTTTTCTGCCAAGAGATGAAATAATCTCTAAAAATTTATGTTCAAATTTTGAATGAAAAGTGAATTTAAAATGAGTATGATGGGTGAATTAAAGTTCTTTCTTGGCTTACAAATTAAACAAACTAAAGAAAAGATGTTCATTCATCAATAAAAGTATATCAAAGAACTTTTAGTCAAATATAAAATGGAAAATGTTAAATCAATGTCAACTCCTATGAACTCTTCAATCATCTTAACTAAAAATAAAGTTAGTAAGAAGATTGATCAAACTCTTTTTAGAGGAATTATTAGTTCTTTGTATTACCTAAATGCAAACAGACCTAATATAATGTTTAGTGTTTGTTTGTGTGCAATATTTCAAGTAGATCCTAGAGAATATCATTATATTGTTGTTAAAAGAATATTGAGATACTTGGCAGGTTCTACTGATCTTTGCTTAATGTATGAGAAAAGTAAAGATTTTAGGTTAATTGATTACTGTAATGCTGATTATGCTGGAGATAGGATTGATAGAAAGAGTACAAGTGGAGGTTATCACTTTCTTGGTCATAATCTAATTTCTTGGTTAAATAAGAGGAAAAATTCAATTGCTCTATCTCCTGCAGAAGCTGAATACATGTCAGCTGCAAGTTATTGTTCACAAATATTATGGATAAAGTATCAGTTAAAGGATTATTCTATCCAAAAAGATTATATTCCAATCTTCTGTGACAACACAAGTGCTATCAATCTTTCAAAGAATCCAATACAACACTCAAGGTCAAAGCATATTGAAGTCAGACACCATTTTGTAAGAGACTAAGTATAGAAAGGGATCATCAATCTACAATTTGTTGAGATGAATCGACAATGGGTAGATATCTTCACCAAACCCTTAAATGAAGACAAATTCAAGGAAATCATACGACATCTGAATATGGTGATGCTAAATGACCATTCTTCTAAAACTCCATGATCTAGACGATTTGTCCTGAAGAAGCCAAAAAGTCGCAAGTTTTCAAACTAAATAGTAATGGTAACTTTTACTCGGTAGTTTCAATTTCATAATTATCGGTGGATCAGTTAAAAACTTTACAAATGGTAACTTTTCAAGAGTGTATATAAAAAGAAATCGTTTCAAAATCTGCAACGCTTTACACTTTAGAATTTTCGTGAAAAACTTTGAAACTGAATTGTTCAAAGTGCTCTCAACAAAGACAATCCAACGCTTTATTCTAAATATCAAACTCTTCTCATTTCATTTCATATCTTTCTCTTAATATTTTCTATATGCTAACCTCGCTTCTTCAAACAAAATACATTTCTTTATTTAGTGTTTATCTTTTACAGATTAGAAAATGCCGAAATTTCTTATCTATGGAAGACTCATTGATTTCACTTCCTTGAAGAATGCTCAGATGAATATCAAACCTAAGATTGATGCAGTTGGAAGAATGGAAAGGTGGTAGACAACACCTTGGTATCAATGGTAGATGGGTTATCAGTAATATTCACACAAGAATCCGTGGTGGAGGCTATTGGATGTCCAAATAAAGGAACAGAATTGTTCAACAATACAGATTGGATCACTCAAAGTCATATAGACGAAGCCAACATCAATTGACAACTATATGGATTCAGTAATCCAGGAGTCAAGAAGTCTTCAACCCTCATTTCGATGGCTAGGGTCTACACTCACTTTTTCTCCATTGTATCCTACCGAGAGCAGTATAAAGGACGTGGTAACAATGAATGATGAACACTGTTTGTTTCATCTACTCACTCATTAACCTGTTAATCTTCTGTTTTTGATTCTAAACTACATGATAAAGGCTAGAGAGGATTATCATCTGAAGAGTGGTTCTTTACCTTACGATATGCTATTAACAAGATTTTTCAAAGCATTTGGAATCCTACTTGATAGAGGAAACAAAGTAAAGATGGATGTTAAGAGTGTTATCAATGACTCTAATATTTACAAAATGGGGATCAAGACTGAAGCCGAAGCGAATGAAGATTTCACACCGAAAGCACAGTCTGAGGGGGAGCTTTCAGTAAGATGAAGTAGGAAAGGAAATGTTTCATCTAAAAATCAAGCAAAACCTCGATCATCTGAAAGAATATCAGCAAAGGAAAAGGTTGAACAATCCTCTGATAAGACGATAAAAGCCAAGACGATTCCAGAGAAGAAGGAAAGCAAGGTTCAACAACCAACTCACCAAGTGTCTTCAAAGAGAAAAGATGAGATGCTCCAATCAGAAAGGCCCAAGAAGTCAAGAAGGTTACCAAGATTAATGACCTTACGACAACAAGAATAGAAGAAGCAAAGAGTTCTGATTCTTGGTGTAGACTCTGAGAGTGAAAAGGAACAAGAGCAACAACAGCAGCCAACCAAACCAATCATCTCTATCCCTCAGACTCAACCAAAACAACTATCTGGAGAGATAGAGATAAAAAGGAAGTTAGTGATTGAGAAGAAAAAGCCTCAACAACAACTCCCTTTCAAACCAGTAGAAGAATAAAAGAAGACGAAGCCTATGCAGAAGAAGAAGGTTTCATCATCTGATGTTCCACAAAAGACACAAACTATTGAAAAGAAGATGAAGACATCGTCTGAACAATAGCTAGTAACTTACAACCCTCCTCAACCGATAAAGAAGGAAGATTTGAAGATGAAGGTCATAGAAGAATCAACACCTGATCATAACAGAGGTTCAATTATCATCAGAGAACCTTCTAAACAGAAAGTTAATTTTCAAGTTGAACCTACAACAGTAAATGATCAGACGATACATCTTCTAAGTCATGAAGAATAAAGATTATATAGTATTGCGAGACAAAAACGTAGAACCATATCCATCGAAGATTATGAAAGATCCTTATACAATCTATCCAGTGACAAACAGAACGACAATCAAGATTGTACCAGATGTACAACCTAGAATTCCAGCACCGGTAGCTAGCAAAGAAAAAGAGAAGAAGAAGAAGTTTCCTGGAAGATGAGAAGTTGATCTCACAGAAGAAAAGATTCAAGCGGCAGTAAAGAACATAAACGATGTATGTCACACAACTCAATCTGTAAGCATCTATATATCACAACATATATGAAGGGAATCAGGAAGTAATTTTGGAGCATCTACTACAGATGAAAGTTTCAAGGTATGAAAGTATCACAATTGAAGGAATCATTTTTAACTTTGAAACCTTTATGCATTTTCTCATTCATTTCAAACCCTTAGGTTTCATTCCTTCAGTTAAAACTATTTTACACCTTCTAGGGCAACTGATTTGCAAATTACCTAGACCTGATAATCTTGATATCCCTGATGAAAAATAACCTTTCAAAATACCCTCAATTAAAATTATAGAATTTGACGATTCACCTAGAAAACCATCTATCTTTGAGTATATTCATCCACTTAGTGAAATGCTACAAGATCTTACCTTTAATTCGGAGCTCTTGAAGAATTTCATCGAATGGACTGAAGCTAGTCATAAGCAGACGGAAGTTCAGGAAGCCTTAGCTAAAAACATTGAGAAAATTAATAGTAAAGTTGATGTACTAGGTGATGCGGTGGGTGATCTTTATCAGGAATTAGCACTTCTACGTGTTTCTATAGAAGACGACCTCAAAATAATCCGCACTGATCTTCAACATATGTTTTCTGAAATTTTGAAGCGTCTAAAATAAATTATCTTTTTGATTAATAACAAATAGGGGGAGATAAATAGAAAAGTAGAAAGGAGAATTAGAAAATTAAAAAAAATTTGTAAATATCTTTGTATATTATATCTTACATTATTCGTCTGAATACTATTTTTATCTTCTAATATTATGATCATTTGTTATCATCAAAAAGGGGGAGATTGTTAAGTCAAGAAGACTTCACTTCTTTTATTGATTTTGATGAAAGTCAAATAATAATAATAATAGAAGTGTGTGAACTATTTTGATGAATTTGTTAAGTGCACAAATAAATATAAATGGCACAAATCATCAAATCAAGACGATACTTAAGTAAAAGCTTAATAAGACGGATCAGACGAAGTGATCAAGTCTAAGACATCAGACGAAACATACGAATCTAAGCAAGTTGATGTAATTGAAGAATGTGCTAGAACGTCAGTTAGTTGGAGTTGGTTACAGGACTCAACTAATAACAGACTTTAGAAGACTCTACAAGCAGATTTCTCAAGAAGACCATTGGATATTTAGGTTATAAATATTAGTTGTTGTCGTAGAATTCAATAAGAATTTTAAATGTACAAAAATGCTTAGAGAAATTATGTGCTCAAGTGCTTATGCTATGAAAGATATTCTGAGAGAAAAGAAAGAAAGAAAGAGAGCAAATACTTCTATAACGTGCGTGTGAAAGCTCAAATAATATCTTTTCGAGAGAAAGGAAGGCTAGAGCCTGAAGAGGCTAAGGAAGCAAATAAAGAATACTTTTTGAAAGAGATCTGAAGAGGCTTTGCAAGTGTAGAAATAATATTTGTAACGATAAAGGAGATAATGAAATCTCATACGAACTTTGAAGACTGGACGTAACTCAAAGTTAAGGGTGAACTAGTATAAATTACGGTGTCATATTCTCTAACTCTTACCTTTTTTTAATTTTCTTATTTTTAGAAGAATAGATACTAATTTCCTCTATTGCATTACTCATCAAAATTAAGTGCATTGTTTAAACTTGTAATCGTCTGAATTTTTCAAGAAAATCAAGAAGATTTTAAAGATTCATATCTTAGACGATTTAACATAATTCAACTCCCCTTCTTGTGTGTTTTACATATTATACATTATTTCTATATTAACAAGTGATTTACTTCACTTTGGAGAGCAAACCTCAAACCATTTCAATTTTACATTCAACGTAGGTTTTTGTTTTCCATTCCAGAGAAAGTTCTTTATCATCTTTTCTGTATCCTTAAGGTTTTGAGGAAGGTTTAAGTGATAACACTACTACATGTTAAGGTTATTAAGTAGTAAAGTGATTAATTATAGTCTTCTAGTAGAATATTGGAGTTTATTGTTCCAATTATTAATCCTCTTGTGAATTATATAAAATATGGCCTGACAATCTCTATAATAGATCATTTTATCTAAAATCTTTCAGAGAGAGTTCATCATCTCTTGAGCATCAAATATGATATATAAGCTATTATTTTCTCTGTTTATGGTTAGGCTTGATATGATGGTAAGGAATTCAAGACTTTTATAAAATTTTTATAAAATATGAATTAGATCCAAATAAAAAACGAGATCATCCAAAATTAAAGAATGATCAAACTTAGTTTCTAGCATTTGTGATGAAACTTGAAGGTTTTACTATTAAACCCTATGTTCCATTATTCTATAAAGTCCTTTGACTCCATTGAAAGTAGAAGTATGCTCATCATTCTATAGTATAGCAAAGGAAGTAGTGGAGATGTATTGCTCTATCCAATATATAAAGATGTTATGAAAGTCGAAAGCTCTTAATGAGCCAATGATGAATCCCCAATCAATAGAATTAAAATTTGTCTTCAAATCAATCTTTATTAAACTACTTTTTAGGGCCTCGTTGCTTTAAAGCTTTTGAGCCAACAATAGGTTATCTCCTAAGCTCTTGCCTTGGATGAAAACTCCTTGAATTAGAATAATTAAGTCTTTTAATACCGTCTCAATTCTAGTAATAGGTACCTTAAATTTGTATATGACATTACAGTAAGAGATCAATTTATAGTCGTTTAGAAAGCTAGCTAGGATTAAGCTTTTTGGGCATCAAGCTCACATAAATTCCCTTAGTAATATGCCACGCCAGAAGAATTCTATTATTTCTTTAGCTACCAAGTCGCTGTAAGATGTCAACTCTTTTGAGAGAAAAAAATGTACTTAGCCCATAAGGACTTAGAAATATAGAATGTTATGCATAAAAATAATTTGGGTTTATGTTAAGTATAATTAAGATTTTTTAGAAGGTAAATAATTCATTACAAAAAGAAAGAAATTTAATTAAGATTGCTAGGCATTTGAAAAGGTATTAGTTCACTAAAATGATTTGTTCATAATTTACAGTCATGGCGGTGTTTAGATCGATGGAGTTTACATGCAAAGCTCTTTTGCAATTGCATGGCAACTTTATAACTACACAGATCACGCATATTTGACGTCGAAATGAAATGTATACAATGCAAATTGGAAATTATGTTCTCCATCGAAAAGGTAGCAGCTATTGCAAATACCCCACAATATCTCGTGGGCCACGACTTTGTTTTTTTGAAATTAAAAGAATTATGCTCTTCAAGTATAAACTTGAATTTTGAGAAATTTTGGCTATATATAATGAAATAAAACATAAGTTGAATAATAAAAATTCAATAAAATTGAAGAAATTTATCAAGATAAATTTCGGATTTATATATATAATTAAAAATATTATATTTAAATTCAAAACTTTAAAATCATGAATTATGAAATATACTTGTCTACTTTGAATTTATATCTCTTTTCGAGACAATTCTACGTATAAATTCTTAACATAAAAAAAATCATAAGGCCACCAAAACGATAATCATTCAGCTATTGGATAAAAATGGCTGAATTGATAACATTCTGTTTTCATGTTGTCAATAATGTAACAACAAACTTATTTAGCAGTACTTTTAAGTAATTTGTGGAACGGAGTTTTTATGAGTACCTGACGTGGAGAAGCAAACAAGACAAGGAAGTTGCGAATCCCCAAGTGTAGAAAAGGGGACAACTGTGAGCAGTACATAAAAGAAAAGGGCCCTCGACCGGAATGAGAAAAGCAAGAAAAAGCAGAAAGATAAATAAAAAAAAGGACAGATTGAAGTTGGAATATGATGTGTTGTATTACGGGGCATGTAATGTATAAAGTTTCACGCTTTCATTCTTGGCAATCTCCTAATTCCAAAAGCATTATACTTTCCTGTCATATGTGCACTTTGGAATGTTTGATGAATGTGAGATTTGCTGCTTTACCCTGCAAAGCAGTCCACTTTAACTTTATTTCTAAAATTTTTCGCTTACTTTAAAAACGATTTATTATATAATAATATTAATAAAAATTTTCCGAAAAGAGTTACAAACGCTTAGAGCCAACACAGAACAAAAGGAAAATGTCAAGCTGCCACTCCGAAGCTAATCATCAAGCTGATCACAGATGAAGGACCAAGCACAAAGCTGTCAATACGTTGATCATCAAACTAATCAAGAGGCATAGACAGTTGACATTTTTAAATGAGCTTAGCAGCCTAGAGGGACGGCTTCATGCTTTCACATTAGTGGTGTCAAATCCTCTGTCCCCCTATTCTGGCCCAACCCTGTGCCAGAGCATCCAAGCCATTGATTTTATGTGGGACCCATAAAATTAGATGGCTTAGA
>JANQBM010000008.1:30359165-30379431 GCA_025594535.1 Erythroxylum domingense
GCACAGGGTTGGGCCAGAATAGAGGGGACAGAGGATCATGTCCCCACATTAGTAGTGAGTGCATGAGTTAAAGGAGCCATAAACCACGAACTAAGTCAGTGTGAAGGGATTTAGCAACAATGACCTCTCTTTTCTAGCAATAAACGAGACATTTTAGAGTAGTAGGAGTTGTTTTCTGATTTTGGATAACTATTTGTTCCTTTCTCTCAAAACATTGTGCAAGTAGTAGCCACTACAAATAAACACGGTTTTGGCTATGAAAAATTTCATCACTAAAAGACAATATATTGTTGCAAACAAATTTTTGCGACAGTAAAAAATCGTCGAACCAATGATTGCAAAATTCTTGTAGTAAATAATTATCTACAACATTTTCACGAAATCATCGCCCAATTGATTTTGCTACAATCATATGTTCGTCACAAAAAGGAACAGGCGAGGAGAAACAAAATTGTCGCAAATGACTTATTGTGTCGTTGGCTAAAGGTAATTAGCTTTGTTAGCCTAGGCATAGGTAATAATGTTTAACGACGATTTATTTGCGTAGCAGAATATATTTATATACATTTTTAGAAGCGTAGCTAAATGTTATTAGAGATGTTTAGGGAAACGTAGGGAAAAAGATTTGGTAATGATTTTATATTTGTAGCTAAAAAGTTTTAGTGACAATTTTTATTTTTAATTATACTTTCCTATTACCAATTTATCATTTAATTATAATTATTAATAACATTTTTAATTCACGTTCTTGTTTTTAACATGGTTTGAATTATAATTAAGTCACATTTTTGAATTATTGTTGGTAACATTATTTAAATAATAATTAAGTCGAATAAAATAAAAATGTTTCATAATTAAAAATTAAATGCATTTTATAAAAAATAAAATGTAATTAAATGTTAATTATAAAAGTTAAGAAAAAATTTATGGACAAACTAGAACTCCCCATCGTCACTACTACTTACATACTTTAACTTAATTATTTATTTGACCATCTTTTTAAGCTTAGTCAACTCTCTTTCAATACGGTCTAGTTTTTGCTCATTACCTTGTAATTTTTCTTGTGTACGATCTAACTTTTCTTCATTACATTATAAATGAGTCTTAAGTGACCGATTATCTTCTTGAAGCGTCATTACATATGCTGATCGTGACGATGATGAGCCAATTGGCTTATGGCCATGCCCAAGACCTTTGATATACCCTGATCTTGTACTAAGGACGTTGTTGCAAATTTCATCCACATTGGGCTCATTTCTATCAGACAATGATCTGTACAGCAACTCCTGCATCTTGTCCTACAATTTAAAGGACAAAATCGAGATGTAATTCAAATATTATTAGTTAGTATTACATAAATAAATAAACGCTAAAATTAAAATTTTATACTTAAATAATTATTTTGGGCTTCTTCAGATGTCCAGTCTTTACCTTCCTTATAGCATTTCAGTTTGTAGAGTGTAATCCTTCACACACTTGTCCATGTAGTTAAGCCTAATTTTGTTACATGAATTAAAAAAAAATTGAAACACAATATATTATATTGTATTTACTAATATAATAATAACTTATAAACAAAGAACTTACAAATTCTTTTCGTACAACATCAAATGATATGGAGCCGATGTTGTGAGGAGTTTGTATCTTGCCTCTGTTAACCTTGGCTTTCTCACGCTTTTCCTAAATAAAGAAAACAAATAGTCATTAAATGCAAAAATAAAATTAATGGAAGCAAATATGAAGAGAAAGAAGAGAAACTTTAATCTTCACAGAGCCCCAATAATAACACATTTCACTCCAATTTTCTAGAGTCAACCGTTTTAGAACATGTTTTCTTGCTTCATCATCCAAAGGAAAAAACTAGTAGTATTTGTGAAGTCAATAATGATGACCCTTCGCCCTTTGTTTCAATAGTGAATCACACAACTTGAAATTTTAGGGTTCTCGATATCAATGATATTAAACTTTATATATGAATAACACGCATAAGTTAAATTATTCTTTAAATAACTAAAACGAAATTGCATATAATAAAATGAATTGAAAAAATTTAGAATTTTTGCATTATGTAGCAAGTTGTCTTCCTTCAACTGCCTAGCATGTTGAAAGTAAGGGAATTCATTTTTGACAACGACTCCTAATTCACTAGACAATTTTGCTTATTGGATCTTGTCAACAGGACGACATTGTGTTGGGTAAATGTGCACAGATAACTTATTGTTCATTGTAACATTCATTTGTTGCAACTCAAAACCTTTAGATATACCTTTACCTTTTTTCTTATACCGGTATTAGAACCTGAAAAAAAAACAATAATAATGATAAGAAAAAACACATTAAACGTATAAATATATATTTGAGCATAACTCTAATTATAAGTGGTTAACAATAAAAGACCTAAAGATCCCTTAGCATTAGTTAAGATAGATAGAGGTTCTTTTTTATTGGCTTCATTGGTGATTGTTGATTTATATGGTCAGATTGATTTGATTGTTGTGGGGGAGGAGGAACATCTTCGTTAGTTGCCATCCTCTCTTTCTCCCTTGTTTCTACCAGGTGCCATTATATTGAATATTTATAAATGAAATATCAACATTATGCATAATCTTTACTCAAACATCAACATTCCACATTAATATAAGTCAAATATAAACATTTTGGAAAAATATAAGTTAAACATCAACATTTTGCAAAAGACACAAGTCAAACTTGAAAATTCCGCATAAACATAACTCATACACTAACATTCCGCTGAAACATAACTCAAACACACACAAACATTCCAAATGACAAAACTAAACTATGCACCAACATTTCGCATAACATAACTAAAACACCAATATTCCACAATAACATAACTCAAACACACACCAACACTCTGCATAACATAAAACACACAACAACATTCCGCATAACATAACTACCAACCAACATTTCGTATAACATAACTCAACATGATGACTCCACAATAACATAACTCAACACAAACCAATATTTTGCATAACATAAAGCATACATCAGCATTCCGTATAACATAACTCAAACACCAACATTCTGCATACATAAGGTAAACACCAACAATCCACATAAACATAAGTAAATGAATAACATTTGCATAAACATTAGTCAAACACCAACATTCTATATAAATATAAGTAAAACATTAACAATACTCATTAACATAACTGAGATATCAACAATACGGATTAACATAACTTAAACATCAATATAACATTTCAAAAAATATAAACAATATATTTATCTTCAATCATTATGATGAAGATTTTTGAAATCATCATCATTAATTACATTATCATTGAAGTCTTCATCACTAATATATTCAGCCAAAGTATCATCATTGTCATTCAATTCATCCTGAGGATATTCTTCATCTGTTTATATGATAAGATTAGCTTAGATTTCATCTAGTTGTACTATATTGGGATCAACTTATCTCTTATGAAATGATGATATATCTTCATCTTCTATTCGAATGGTTTCATTATTGAACTTTGATTCAATCTCTTGTTATACTTCATCTTCATCCTCTATGAATTGACCACTATCCCTATCAAAAATCAAAGAGAATTTATTGTTGAAACTTTTGAACAACCTTCGCATTGCTACCTAATATAGAATCGTCGAGGTAGAAAACTTGCTTCTCTTAACTTACAAGCACAAAAGGGTCATTATCATACCATGTCTTACTGACATTGATGCTAGTAATATTCCCGTTCACTTTCATGTCAGTAAGATTAAACCATTTTCACGGAAATAGAACAACCTTCTTATCCTTGATGTAGTGCAACTCTGTTATTTAAATATGACACCATAAAAGTCAATAAAATCGTCATCATGACATGCCTCAGTAACAACCCTACAATTTTGGCTTATAAGTCGACTATCTCGATCTTATATATGAAATTTCACCCATTAACAATGCAACCTATATAGTTTTTCACACAAATATGAGTTCCACATGCCAAACTATATAATGTTGTTGTCGCCTCTTGCACGTTATAGTTATGTACCTATATCATCTGTATGACAAAATGAAAGTAGAAGTTTATCTGACATACAAATTGTCATAAGTTCATAATATGTAATCAATATGTTACTTACTCGATTTCTACATCATGATACAAACTTAAGCTTATGTCTTTCTTCAACATTAATAGTCCCTTTTCTACGAATGGACTTTTGTGCTCTCTATTTAGAAAAGAAAATGATAGTAAGGAAATGAGATTCAATCACAAAATTATAATATCATTGTTTGAATTAAACGTAAAATACACACTCCATATACATATATCGACTTTCTCGCAATTGTCCAAAATGTACCAATGGGAAATTTCAAATTCGTCGTTATTTAACTCCACATATTTACCCACACCAAGTGACCTTACTTTTAGGAAAAATTTTGACAAGCCACCATCTTCATCAAAATCAAAGTTACATTATAGTTTGTTAAATCTTGTGTCCACATCATTCAACTACATCGAACAAAATGTCAAGCATTCATTTGCTATATAAGCCTCTATAATAGACCCTTCAGGTCGAGCTCTAATACGTACATAACGCTTAAGAAAGCATAAAAACCTTAACAAAATATAAAATATTAGGAATTATTACTAACAAATAAATTTTAATTAATATGAATTAACTTTCAATCGGGAACATCCATCGAAATAAAACCGTTCCACAGATTTTGCTTTGTATGGTAAGTAAATGTACCATAAATTTCCAAATGAACCATAACATCAAAAAATGATGGGGGAATACTAGTTTAAGCTTATATAGAATCAAAGCTATGTCTTTTTTTTCATTTTATCAAACTCTTCAACTTTAAGTTTCTTGCAACATAATTACTTTAAAAACTCACCTAATTGACCTAAAGTTACGGACACATCCTTCGATAAACTCCCATGTAATCCAATAAGAAGAAATCACTATAAAAGTATATGACAATCATGACTGTTCAGCCCTGATACTTTTTGCTCTTCAACATTCATACAATGGCCTATATTTGATGCATACCTATCAGTAAACTTCACTGCTTTAAGAAATTAATAGAAAGATTGCTTATCCCTTTTTGACTTGTTGTAACAAGTAGGGGGAATAATATATGACCCATCATCTCTTCTTTTCAAATGCAAGCCTTTTCTTATATTCATGTCTTACAAGTCAAGTCTAGCCTTAATTGTGTCTTTCGATTTCCCATCAATTCCCATCATAGTCCCTAAAATATTCTCACAAATATTTTTCTCAATACACATCACATCAAGATTATGTCTCAATAGTAATTCCTTACAATATAACAAATTGAAAAATATGCTTTTTCAATCAACATCATTTCTCTTTCGCTTTATATTACTTAGGTGTTTGCCAGATGTAATGTCATCTAAATGTAATAGCTGGTAAATAATATAATCATCGAAAAACTCCAAAGGAGCTTTACCCAATTCTACTTTTCCATTAAACAATTTACTTCTTCTCCATCTATGCCCATGCTATAAATAACG
Organism: Erythroxylum domingense; assembly: GCA_025594535.1. Taxonomy (NCBI): domain Eukaryota; kingdom Viridiplantae; phylum Streptophyta; class Magnoliopsida; order Malpighiales; family Erythroxylaceae; genus Erythroxylum; species Erythroxylum domingense. The sequence goes on from JANQBM010000008.1 coordinate 30,364,688, forward strand.
ACGATGATGTGTATAACATATTTTACTTCATAGCCTCATTGAATAAGTTTGATGGTTACATGCAAGACAAGCCATATACTCTTTAGTGCTCTATCTAGACAAATTCCCATAAGCTGGGAAATCATTTATAGTCCATAAAACAACGACATGCATTATGTTTCACCTTATCAAAATTTTGTAATCCAACTTCCCATAGATCGTTTAAGTCATCAATTAATGGTTGTATGTATACATCGATATCCATACTAGGACTTTCTTGTGTTGGAGATTGTAAAGAAGAATAAGGGTAATAGGAATGATAATAGACTCATTTCATTAAATAGTAAGCCAATGCACATTTTTTCTTTATGTTAATGATATTAAAGTAACTGATTTGAAAATTTAAGGTAAGTTTAATATATCGTTAATGAGGAATGGCAACAAACTTTCTTTGAGAGAAAAGCTGCATTTGGGAACCTAATGTTCAATGATTACAGCCTTATAATTATTAAGAATATGCTTTCTGTACAACATAGGAAAGCCCCTTTCCACTTTAACAACTTTCTAGTAGAGATAGAGGGTTTTGAAGCAGTTATTAGGAAAATGGTTACTTTATACCTTTAATGATTACAAATCTCATATTTTTAATAGGAAATTAGGATTGGTGAAAAAAAGGACTAAAAATCCTTATTCATAATAGTTTTAAGGATATTTAAAAGAGCATTACTAATGCAAAACTTTATCTTACCCGATTCCAAGAGGAGTCTACCTTTAACCCAGGAGATGCTACCTTATTAAAGACTAAAATTCAACTTTAAATGATTTTTGTCAAGCTACGGAGAAACATAATTCCATATTAAGTAAAATATTTAGAATAGTGGCTCAAAGATGTGGACAAAAATACAAAACTATTTCATACATCCATTAATACAAGGAAGAAACCCAATATAATTTCATTTTGATAAAGCAAGGCGGAGGAATTACCCTCTCATAAGTGGAGATGAGTAAAGAGGTTTACAATTTCTTTTAGAATCTTTTTGGAACTCATGCTTTTAGCTCATCCTCACCTCAGTTACTTTAAGGCTTCATCACCAATTATATATAACAGAATTTAATCCCTTAAGTAAGCATGTTGATAATGAGGAAGTGGAAAGGTTGCATTGAACTTGAGCATTGGTAAGTCCTAAGGTCTTGTTTGTCTAAATGTGCTTTTCTTTCAAAAGTCTTGGTCTTAGACAAAAAGATTCATCACTAATTTTGTATTATAGTTGTTTAAAAATAGGTGAATGCTCAAAGAAATTAATAAAGCCTTTATAACTTTTATTTCAAATATCCCTAACCTTTCTTCAATCATTGATTATAGACTTATTTCTTGTTATCACATATTGTACAATATCATATAAAAGATACTTGCTTGAAGACCTAAACTAATCATCGAGAATCTTATAAATGATTCATAAAGAGCCTTTTTCAAGAATCCTATTAGCCTAGGAACTCTTTCGGAGTTACAACAAGAAGAATTCTTTTATAAGTTGTGTTATAAAATTAGACTTTCACGAAGTGTTAGATTCGATCATCTGGTGCTTTGTTCTTCATATGCTTGAATCTTTAGGTTTCCTTAAAGTATTCATTAAATGGATCCATTAATGCCTCATTACCACTTCTTGTAATTTTCTAGTAAATTGATAACTAACCAAGGAACATTAAGGTCTTATATTCAATAGAAATACGAGTCACTTAATCATTGAGGACTTTCTTCGGACACATTATGGTCAATCAAATTTCAACCAAAAATAACAAAAACAATTTTCTCTTTTCCTTTTCTTCACTAACATTAACACATACTTAGCACAAAAGGTTCATTATCAATCCCAATTAATGTAAATAACTCAACAACAAAATAAAAAATATAACTCAAACAATATACGTTTTTGGTTTCAATGAGAGAAGAAGAAAAAATACAAAACTACTTACCAAGTGGAGAGAAATTGTAGGGAAGCGATGGAGGACACAAAATCATAGAGAGAGGAGAAGAGAATTATCAAACGAAGGTGGTTTAAGTGGAAGAAAATTTTTGTAAGGAGAGAGGCTTGGACAAAATAATTAATAGGGAAGGAGAGGGGCTTCGGTCGTCTGTGCTAAAATAGACCTTGGGACAGTGATGTTTTTTGTCCCACAAATGACGTATTCTTAGCTTAAATTGTTTTATAATCTGCTACATTCGCTGACAAATTATATTTTTGTCGCCAAATCTCCAACAAACGACATCGTCTCAGCTTAAATCTTTTTATCATCAGCTACATTTGGAGATGATAATATAATTCATCGCCAACTACCTAAAATTTTCCTACAAAATTAAAATAATGTTGCCAATTGTCTAACATTTTCCTACAAAATTAAAAAAATTTCTCCAATACCAAACTTCTTCATACAATTTTTTATTTTTCTAAAATGTTAAATAAAAAGTATATATTACAATCCAATTGGTCCAATTTGTTTTACAATTATGCAATCAACATCATTAACATCATGTAGTAATCTTTAAAATGACTTATTAAAGTCATTTTCCATAATATTAAAATTTTATTATAAAGATTTTTTATTAATATTTAATGTTCATTACCATTTCCTAATATATTGCAAATTATTTCTAATTAAACTGCTACTATTATTATTATCTCTAGAAACTACCAGAATAGAAATGAGTCTTTAGTAACTCTTTTTGTTGTCTCAATCTATCCAGACCTCTTGGTCCAAATATCCATTGGTACATAGTCGATAGAAGAAGTTTGATGCAATTTTTCATACAATTTTTTATTTTCCTAAAATGATTAATAAAAAGTATATATTACAATCAAATTTGTTCACTAGTTTTTTTTACAGTTATGCAATCAACATTTAACATCATGTAGTAATCTTTGAAATGACATTGTTGTTAAAATCCTTTTCAATAATATTAAAAAATTATAAAGATTTTATATTCATATTTACTGTTGATTACCATTTTCTAATATATTGCAAATTATTTCTAATTAAACTTCTATTATTATTATCATATATGGTAATTAACTTAATGTACTATTAATGTATAGATATTAATTAATCCCAACTATTATAATGATTTATTAAATATTACATTATATATAAAATTTTCCATATCTTACTTATTACCTTATGTGTAATAATAATTATCTAATTATTATATAAAAATTATGTATTGTAACATATAAATTATATATTATATAATTATGTATGACAAAGATGACAACGAATATGACAATGGCTTCCTATTTCGCAACAATGTTTTTGTTACTAACAAAATTGTACTATATTTCTTCTGACAAAATCGAAAACCACATCGTTTACTTTAACAAGAAATGACATCATTTTGTATTAGGTTATTAACACAAAAATGAACCTCTCTTTATTTTCATGATAGCCGTCAACATTCCTCTACATTTACGGTACAATAACTATTGTCCCCTCTCTTGTGCTCGCCTCGTGTGTTCTGGTCGTCACCATCGAAGAACGTCCTTAACTTTGTTGGTATTGTTCTTCTTTTCTATTTTGTAACCCTCTTTCTTGTGCTTTGTTTTACTTATACATTTAGGTGTTTATTGTGAGTTCTTTTCTCTACATATCGTGTATGGGTTGTGTTTGTGTTTGTGTTTGTGTTTAGAAGATGATTTGTTGTCTTCCTTTATTGGTTATATATAGGTTAAGTTTTTTTTTACGACATTTAATGCTTCTTTTAGGAAAGCCTGTTAACTATTTGATGAAAGGTCTAAAAGAGTATTTAAAACTTTTTTGTATTAATAGTAATATAACATGTTGTACCTAAATAAGTTCTAAAAATACCTAGGCTATCCTACTCATAAGTATACAACATAGTTGTAGTGATTACTCAGGTTCATGTCCCACGGAGGTGAAATCAATCCATTTAAATTAATCTTAAGCGAAAATAGAAATAGATGCAATCCTAAACATTCTGTCCCGATTTGTTGAGTGAAGACTTTAAAAGAAATAACAAAATTAAACTAAAAAGTAAATGGAATAAACTGATAGCAAAACAAATAGATTAATCGAAGTGGAAAACTCTTGAGAATTAATTTCACTAATTTAATCTCCTTTGCATGACTAAAGGGAAATGATTGGATAGTTGTCTTACTAAAATTACCAATCGGGTTCTAAAATCAATTCAAATAAAAAATAATCTAACTTTCTTATTTGACAAGTTTATCATCTAAATGAATTATTAAACTTGACTAATAATTACCACTTAAGTTAATATATTTTTAATTCTTAACCTAAGCGTCCATAGTTTCTCATTCCATATTAAACTTCTTCTCTCGATCCTTCATTTAATGCCAAAATAATGCAAAGTTTGATCATGCTATTATATCCATCCAGTTAAGAAACTATAGCAACACATAAGATAATAACATAGTCCATCAATCATGCTTATTTGACTAAACTAGCTACATTAATCCTCCAGAAAGAGAGATCAGCCCATCACAGAAATAACAAGGTTTTTCATATTTAAATATTTGAATCTTATATTGATTAGTATAAGAAAAGTATTAAAGCAATAAACTAAATGAATAATGAAAATAACTATCAACTAACAGAGTACGAGTTCATCAACTAACAAAGGAGTAAGTTTAGTAAAACAATAGATAAATAATAAACAAAATGAGTAAAGGAGTGTTTAGATGAGGGAGTTACGGTGATCTCTAACCACTCTCAAGCTTCTTGCATTAGCTCTCGCCTTCAATTCTGTTTTGTTCTCACCACGATGGTTGATTGCTCACTCTACTTCCTTTCACTACTCTTTCTCTCTTCTATCTTCTCAATCAAAGCTCTTCTCTGCTACTTCGACTTTTTTCTCTCTGTCTGTTTTGTCACTGAAAGAATCTTTGTATGAAAGATGTGTATAATGGAATTTGAGAATGTTAGAATATATGTGTCTATTGCCAGCCTCCTCTTTAACTTTCTATTTGTAGTCTCATTCTAGGTATAGGTTTTTGAGCTGTTCATCTTGCACATGACACGTAATAAGTTGCTGAGTCAAAGGAAAAACATGTCATGGGGGTGAGTATAGTAGTCATGGGTGTGACTTATTGTCACCCCCGTGTAACCATAGTTATGATGGTGACAAGTTAAGTCACCACTGTGACTTAAAATGTCATGTCACGATGGTGACATTCTTAGTCACCACTGTGACTAAGCTTATCGCAGTTGTGACACCTTTAGTCACCACCTTTCTTTGTTATTTTCTTTTCTTTTCATGCAAATTTACATCAACTTTCCCTTCAACCTTCATGCAAAATTCACAAAATAATCCAATTAACATTCATGCAATATTCACATCATTTCCACTCAATTTATCTCACATTTGGATAAAAACACAAGGATTTGTAACCAAAATCAAAATATGAAAGCAATAAAAAGCAATAAAAACTAAACACAACATAACCCTATAAAAATAATACTATATTTATTTACATCAATAACATAGTCATTTGTAATCCACTTTAAATTCTAAAATTTATATTTGATATAAAGGGTAAATGGATTACTTTTATTTTAATAAGGGTAACTTTCATCTCATTAGGCAAAATGAAGATGTATAAGCACTAAACTGTAGTACTTTCACTTATCATCAGAAATTTCATTGAACACATTAAATCTTATTCTAAATTCACTTTTGCAAAATATAACTCTTAAGATCATTCATCAAGGTATGTCAACATGAGGACTAGTTTATGATGGTGGAAATTTATTATATTGGGAGGAATGTGTCAAAATTGTCCGTGATGAAGAAAAAAAGCAATGCAGAACAAATCCCCCTCTTCATACATTAATAACCGTTTGCCTTCCATGGCCGATCTTCTTTTTCAAGGTTTTTAGTTTCATCTGAACTACCTCACTTTCCTTATTATCTAGATCTCATTTCTTGTTATGAACATATTATATATATGAACATTTGATTGTATATACATTATATATTGTGTTAAACTTCCTTGAATCTTCAAAAGAACATAGATGGAAATGGAGGCAGGGATAATTTCATAATGGTTGATTATAGAAATCGGTTGTTTTGGAAAGTTTGTCGATTTCAATGACTATATCTGGTCAATCATGTATGTATGTGTTCTAATTTTGGTTCGTTATACAGTTTCACTAAACTAGCAATCTAAGTTATATACTAATTATATTTTTAGGTGAAATGCATCGTACTGGCAGTTTATCTGATCAAGTTGTCTTCTATATTAAATTTGGGGATTCATTCACTGTATCCTCTAGAAGTTTAGCTATAGCGAAGAAGTTGTTAGAAGAGGGTGTCAACAACCCTACACCTGAGGGAAGATCTTTCACTATTTTAGTTGGTGCCTTCGAATGTGCAAGGACCTTTCTTGGGAATCCAAACATAGGGAACTCATTTACCTTTACCGAGTCTCAAGTCACTTAAAATCTAAAAGAATAATTATTTCAACTCTTTATCAATGGAATTAGCTTAAAACTATTTTTCTGTCTATAAGAGTTTTAAAAAAAAACTTTCTGTGTACTATTGTTATTGTTCTATATCTGTAAAATTTGTTAAAGTTCTAATTAAAATCTTGTACTACTTACCATAGATCATTATATTATACTGATACCATTTCCAAAATTTTTGTAAATAATTATTTTAGTGTTACCAAATATTAATGATTAAGAATAGTTGTTTACTTAAATTTATGATTTTTTATCCTATGAAATTTAAAATTTTTGGTTCACAAATATTTTAATGTCCAAAATATATTTACTTTTCATATTTTAAATAACCTACCATGTGTTTTTCAACAATACGTTTTAAACATTGAAAACAACTTGACAATAAAAGACATCTTAACTAGGATTATAAAAATATCAATTATTTAAGTACGATTAATAAGTACACTTAGCATTAACAAACCATCTTCCAAATATTATTAATTTTAACAATACTATCATAGAAAAAAATTCATTAAAATTCCCCTAAAATTTTATGAAAAATATTTAACACTCACTTTTTACGATGACATTCATAATCATCGCAAAATGATAGCATAATTATGATGAATATAATAAATAGTCGTCATATGTGCCACCATCTATGATTCTTAAAAAACTCATCGCCAAATATTAGCGACAATTGACATAAATCGTTGCACAAAGTACATATTTTGCGACGTTTTTATTTTATCATCACTCAATATTATGTTGTATGACCCTTATGCAATGATTATGCAAATCATCGCAAAAAAAGGCAATTATTGATGCACAATATATATCAGTAGCTATTTGTTTGAACCATTTACGATACTTCACTATAATCGATACAAAGTACATTGATTCTCACAACATCTGGCTACAATACTTCTATTCTTCACAAAAATATTTCGTTGTGGTAACGCAATTATTTAAATGTTGTTAAAACTTGTTGTTATTACGACGATAGTCAATAATCGTCGTAAAATATGTTCCCTTTGTCGATGTTTTAGTAAAACGTCATAAAATCATTTACTTATAACGTCAAACATGTAAATTGTCACTAAAAGGTTACTTTTAGCGACAATTGAGAAATCGTCTCTAATTAAAACATAGCCAAAAGATGGATCTGTTGTAGTGAGCTAAACCAAAATTTAAAAATGCTCAAATTAGACATCTTAAGGTAGTTAACTCCCTAAGGCTAATAGATAACTTTATCACATATGTTAGGATTAGCCTAGAAATTGCACCATTTAAGCAACTGCTTTCATATAAGAAGTGAGTATAAAAGCAAAGGAAAACAAGATGGTGATGACTTTCAAGGTCCGATTGATAGAATAAGCAAGAGGGACTAAGACCAAGAATCCAGTTAATGCCTAAGATTTGATATGTTATCATACCAAAAATTGGTTCTTTCTCCATTACCAATATGGTATTTCATTTCTTTGGCATAGCCATCTCTTAGCTTCAACATTTGGTTTAGAGTCCAGGAAGTATTAGACTTTGTTTGCATACCCCAAAATCTATTCCCTTTTAGATATTCCTCATACATCCATTTCCTGTATAACTAAGCAAAGATGTCTGCATATTCCCTTAACAATGATTCCATATATTCCCTTTCAATTTTAGCTCCTACTTTCACTAGTTTCTTATTATTGGGTCATCCTATATTCACCTTTATTATCTTCTATAGGTTCTCTTCTTTACTATTTTCCCAACTCTTATTAGTAGATCTTTTAAATAATAGAGCTTAACCTATAGGATGTCATGTAGTATTGTCTTATCTCTTTTAGCTCTTTATATATATATATATATATATATATATGAATTAAATTACCATTAGTGGGAAACTTCAATAATAATTGATATAGAGACAACAACAACTTTGAGGGAACATAAAGACGTTCTATATAGGATGACATTATATGTGATGATCTATGACATGCTTACATTAAGCTTCAAAATTTAGCAACAACATGCTCTTTCCTAAGGCATAGGTATATCACCTTTAAAGTTAGCTAAAGGGGTTAAAACAAGTTTGAGCTAGGTTTTTACAAACTCCAAGAGCATAAACACACTGTAAAACAGGATATAAATAATGTTTCCATTTCTTCCCAAGATATTTCTCATTTCATAAATGGTTAAGGTTGTTGTGTTGATCATCATGACATCATTAAGATTAGTCACCATAGTATCCTTTTCTTTAAACATAGATCTAAATTCACTAGATTTCCCTATTGTTTGACATATTATCAATATATTCCATAACCTTTAAAAATTATCAATAACCCTCTTATAATTTTGGTTTTGTGACACCCATTCCCCCTTCCTTCAACTTTCATCAAAAACCGTAACTACGAACTTAAAAATAGTATCATTTCTGTTATTTGGTATTACACATGGCACTATATAGAGTCATTTTAGAGTTCACATTCAAAGTTTTTAATAAAATGTAATAACAGGGAAGACAAGTGTTATAAAATCAAAATTATAGGGGGTTTGTTGATAATTTTTAGAAGTTAAAGGATAGCTTGATTGTATGTTAAACCATGAGGAGTCTCAGGAATTTAACCTTAAAACTAATACGCTATATCGATCTCCTTCTCTTCTTTGATTTATCTTTAATGTTGATTGATGTTCTAAAAATGCATGTAGATTTTTTGAGGTTGTGTTATGATAACCCTTGAGTCTCCTCCTACTATATTGTTGATGACTCCTACCTTAGGTGAGGCTTCCCTAGGTCTGCTACCATATTTTTTAGATATAGATCCTTTCCATCATCTTCCATTACCTTCAGGCCTAGAACTATATACCATAAATTGAAAAAATTACTCCTATTTCAAAAATGAAATCTATTACCTATAATAGATCTTGACACTTTTTTTTATACCTATGATGATGAAAGCAATAAAATATGTTTGAAAAATTGGCTTTAAGATTACTCATAAATGGTTTTGATGTTTTATTGAGTTCCTTTCTACTTATATAATTGAGAATATGCTTGGGATGTGCTCTTAATTTTCATATTTATGTGCTCTCCTTGCTTCATCAGTTTCTCTCTTTTTATAGACTAACCTCATATGCTTCATTTTTCTCCCCTACTTTCTTATCCCTTAAGAACATATATCTAGTATTCTACTTCATTTAAGGCTATGAGTCATTAGACTTGCTCCTACACCTCCTCTAAAGTATAGAGCTTGTCTTTTATTAGAGATCTCAATAAAGGTTGGCAGCGATACATGTCTTTATCAAAGATTATGGATAATATACCAAAGTTTAAATATCTATACTTGCCTTATATCCATGCAAAACCTTTAAGGGTAATACCTAAGATTCTTCCATTGTGCTTGTAACACATCAAAGAGGGTAAAGGAGTCTCTAGATCTCCTCTTGTTGTTAGTAAAACAATCTTAAATTCGAATTTAAGTTGTTCAAAGTTTGATGTTGACCGCCTTGGAATGGTCCAACACCGATCTTACATAACTTCCAAAAAAATTAAAGAACAATTCTTGCAATTTAGGACATCCAAGGCGACTTGTAGATCCATCAGCTTTTGGTACATAGCGGCGTAATGTTGTGTCTAGTTTATATTGTTTTTAATTGCTTTCATATCTTAATTTTGGTTACAAATCCTTGTGTTTTGATCCAAATGTAAGATAGATTGAGTGAAATTGGTATGGATGTTGCATGAATCTTAATCGGATTATTTTGTGAATGTGGCATGAACTAAACAAGACGTGCATGCACAAGCTGTGCATACGCAAGTCACAGTCGTGACTTACATGCATAGTAGTGCATTTGCAAGTCATAGTCATAACTTACATGCATGATCGTGCATGTGTAAGTCACGGATGTGACTTACATACACAGTCGTTCATGTGTAAGTTATGGTCATGATTTTTAGGTCACAACCGTGACCTCCCTTCATTTTCCCATAGTTTTTTTAGTTATGACATGGTAGCTGCAAGGTTGAGGGTACGAAACCCTAGACCAAAGAGAATACTACAAGTAAAAGGAGAGGGTGGTTGTAACATACCACTACAATAGAACATCTTCTCGAGCATATTAGAGGATATTTGAGGCTATACTGTACTGAAATGATATTTTATAAAACAATTCAAAAAGATTTTCCACCTTACACATAATACCATATAGCACGGAGGCTTTTTAATCAACAAATTGCTAAAGTTCTACCTTACTTTCAAACATACATTCCATATTTAACTTGTGTAAATCATATAAAGGAAAGCTCTACTTTCTTTTAAATTGTTTCAAAATATATATATATATAAACATTTCACAAATCTTAGCATTATATTTAATACCCAAAACATACACCAAGTAGCAACCGACAGTATATCACAATTTGCGTAATATTCAAAGGACATAAAGAAAGTTTGATATTATCAAGATAATGTGACAATGTTATTATTGATGCAAAATAGCTAGAGACATCTACAAGTACAACTGATCCCGACCACTAACTTATGTCCAAGTGCAGATGTTATACTCCAATTAGAATAGCTAGATCTCTCCTAGACTTGAAAATAACAGTGCAATTTTGATGAATTTGTAAATTTAGTGAATGAACCATCATCGATCCACTCACGTAAGTCATATCATAGAGGACAATTCCAGCAACATATTATTGCACATCAATAATCATATCATATAAAACAGTTCTAATCACCATATCACATTATTAATGATATCCAGATGTATTGCAATATTTTGGTTCAATTAGAACATGTCATATATACAAAAAAGCAAATGCAAATGAAAATGCACATGTGCTTTATTTCTTCTTTATTTTTGTTATGATCAAATATGCCAATTCACGCCCTAGGTTTTAAACAATTTTTGTTTGGCCAGTTTAATGAGCATTATAGCTCTGATCATATTACAAGATTTAAGCCCTGATTTTAAATTACGGGCATTGAGCCTTGATTTCATATTATAAGCTTAGGCCCTGATTATAAGCATTTCACCTTGAATGTCTGCATGTTGGTCATTTTGACCACAACTCCCATTAACTCATCATGAATTTCAAATGTAATGATATGAATCATCTCACACATCATTTGTTTTCATCAGTGTAACTAGTTATCTAAAATTCACGTTCAATTTTGATCAATAAGCATTTCATGGATAATCACATAATAAGCAATTGACATTCAATTTGAAAACACTTCCATATACAGTACTGAAATATCAAACTTTGTGGACCAATAATTTCCAGAATTATAAAAATCATATAAATAATAATTCAATAATTGAAATTTAACCAAAAATAAATCAATCATAGTGAGAAACATCTAGGTTAACTCACAGAACACTCAAACGAGCTATTGCCTCAACATCCTGACAATATCTGGGTATTGGCAACCACTCTAAGAGCCTATTAAAAATGCATATGAACATTGGTCACTGATAATGAATAGCGAGAATATGTATGCAATCCTTAAGTGTTATGTTTTTATCCTTTTCTTCCAAATGTTCCTTTATGAACAAGTTGTTTTCTTTTAATTATAATTCTCTCTACAAAAATCCAAATACCATAATTCTTGTGCCTCCTGAAACTAGACTTCCATTATTCTTAATATATCTAAAAGTTACACGAACATCATCTCCCTTTAGAATATAATCCCATCAAAATTATGTCCTATTGTCTTGTTAGAAACAGGCTGGTAACTAATGCTCAAATAACAATAAATCATTATCAAGACAACTTTTAGCCAAGAAGTTTCACATAAGCATTAACAAGGCATCAATAATCATTTTTCATGCTTTATATTTTGACTAATTCGGGTTGTAAATCCCTCAAAAATTAGGAATAATATAAGATTCCTGCATAAGGGTTTATCATGGTTAGTATTAGGTAAACATGTATAACACAAGCTCTAGTAACTATTTTATCAAGCCACTTTCACATAGATCAAGCTAAGACCTATATATACAACTTTTTTTCTTTGAGTTTCTTCAAATTCATGCTCTAAAGATATGTAAAATAGATCAAAAGAGGAAGATGAAATTGAAGCTAGAATTTTGACTTACCTTGGTAACTTCTTTCCTTCTCCTCTTCTCTTCCCCTTTTTCTTTCCTTCTCTCTCGTTTTTGTTTTTCTCCCTCTTCTAACCTCATACTGACCTTTACTCCCCCTTATGTTTCCTTTTACATCTATTTTCTCCATAAAGTTCAAAGAATGTTAAACTAATCCATGTGTCACCATTTCATTGGTCCATGCCATTCCATTGATCCATATGTTATCATTCCATTGGTCCATATGATACTATTCTTTTGGTCTACGTGTTACTAATTTTAGGCTCCACATTCTGCTCATTTAAGCCTCTATATGTCACTACTTGTAAGACATGTCACCAATTGTAAGGCTACATATGTCACCATTTATAAAGCTACACATTTCATGATTCTAAAGCTCCACATGTCACAAGTCTAAAGTTTTATTTATCACAAATTTAAAGGGACACTTGTCACAAATATAAAGTGCACTTATCTTTAATTTTATAATTTACGAATTTTACTAAGCCAATTTACACATTAACTCCTCAAACTTCTGATTTTTAACAATTAACTCCAAATTACTAACTTAAATCCATCAATTTCTAATTTAATTCTAATTTATCAAAATAATATCCAAGAATCTCGAAATATGTCAATTGATTAATACAATATGTATGTGCTTAATCTTCTAAACCTTTAACCCTCAATAATTTAGGAGACAGGATATTACAGCAGCGATGAAGAGGAATCATTCATTCCATTCTACACTCTTCATTCTTCATTCTACACATGAACAAACACATTAAGGAGGCACAGAGAGATAGAGAGAAACAAAGAGAGAAACAAAGAAGGGAAATAGAGTGAGTCGGTGAAGAAGAGAGAAATATAGCAAAGAGGTAGCAGTTAGGGACAGAGGCTGAAAGCGAGAGTCAGAGCTAAATCCATTAAACTTGAGTAACCATTCGGTTGGGTGAGAATATGTTAAAGCATAATGCGAGAGCTAATGCCAAAAGGTTGAGAGGGGCAATAGACTAACCGCACTCCCTCATCTGATCCTTGTTTACTCATTCTATTTTTCACCTATTCCTTAGTTTCTTATTTATTTACTAAAGTTATTCCTTTGTTAGCTTAACTGATTGTTACTTTGTTATCTTTTCATAGTTCATTTAGTATTCACTATTTTATTGCTTTAATACTTCTATTGATAGTAACATGGGACTGAAGTGTATGGAGATCATGAACTATGTTTATACTACGATGAGTTGATCTCTTTTTCTTGAGAATTGATGTAGCTATTTTCGTTAACTATGCATAATTGAGTTACGAATTTGTTGTCTTACTCATTTATATGGTTTTTGATTTGAATGTATGTAATATAATGGTCAAAATTTGCATCATATTTAGTATTAAATGAAGGACTGAGAGGAGAAGTTTAATATAGATTGAGAAACTATGGACGCTTAAGTTAAGAACTAGAAATATATTAACTTAAGTGGTAATTAGTAGTTGGGTTTCCATAATTAATTTAGATAATAACTTGTTGAATACGAAAGATAGATTAGTTTATTTTTCAAGTTTATTTAGAACCTAACTATTAATTTTAGTAAGACAACTAACCAATCATTTCCCTTAATCATGCAAAGCAAATTAAATTAGTGAAATTAATGTTAGAGAAAAAAAAACATGCTTGGTTTGGCTAAACGGTAGATTTTAAAAACTTTTTCCGAAATCAAAATATAGCAGAAGCATAAACACAAAATCAACATAATTTTAATCCATAAATGATACGGTATAAGGAAAATAAATATAATAAGAAAAAGATCGAAATATTACCGACTCCTAGCTACAACTTTGACTCCTCACTGTTGTGTCCTTAACCAATCCAATCTACCATTTATTCTCGTTAGACAACTTGATTATTAAAATCCTTTGGTGGGAAAGGACAAGAAAAATGAATAGCAAACTTTTTGCTAGATTTGGCTAATTAGAAAGAAAAAAAATGAGACATCCTCATTTTGCTATGTTTGGCTAGTTCTACAAAAGCAAATGGAGAGAGCTTCTTTTCCTATATCCAAAGAAACGTTTTGGAAGAGAGTGGAGAGACTCAAAGCCAAAATGCAACTGTTCATTTGGCAAACAAATTGCTAAAAGTGTAATATCCCGTTTCCAGAGAACGGGTCGGACTAGAGAAACGGATCCAGATGTGGTAAATTACCACATCTCATGCTCATGCA
>JANQBM010000008.1:30379531-30395652 GCA_025594535.1 Erythroxylum domingense
GCCACCTTCGCGGGGCACGGATCCGGATATCACTGTCGATATCGGGTTCGGGTCCGGCGGGAGTTGGGGTGTTACAAAAAGACTTACGTCTTTTCCCATACAACACCTTTGGATGTTACCTATATCAATAACGTTTTGATTGTTGTAATAATAATAATCATGAACCAATGTGTTGGGAGAGAGTGGAGAGAGCTTCCAAAAGCCACACATTCATTCATTTTTTAATGCTAAAATATGCTGCATATTTTTCTATCTTTTAAAAGCCATTAATTAAACCATTTAATGATTGGAGAAGCATTACTTCATTCTTTAATCAAAAGAATGCTAAAAACAAGGGCTGCATGTTTATGCTTTAAAAACAAGGTATTAAACCATTTAATAATAGAAGAACCATGACCAAATTTTACATCTTTGTAGAATTCAGTTTTGCTCCTTTTTTTTAATTTTAATTCAATTAATCTAATTAATTAAATCAAAATCCAACCCAATATTAAATGTTCCTTCGGGCTTATAATTAAAAATTAATTAGTGCAAGCCTAAAATTTAATTATATGCTTAAGACTTAATTTAATTAACTCTTAACTAAATTGTTCTGGTCTTATTGACCTGAATCCAATTCAATCATTTCTCTCCAAATTGTCTCATTTTCTTTCCGATAACCTTCATTTATTTTTCTTTCTTTGATAACCTTTCTAAAAGCCAAGTAGGGAATCTAATTGGACTTAAATAATTCAAGCTCTAATAAGCCTGGAATTAATTTAATCTCATTAGAATTAATTTTGGCTTATTAACTAAATGTCATTCCACTAAATACAATTAGTTGAACTCTTGAATTATTTAAAATTATAAGAAACCATGTTTCAAAATTATTAATTTGATGTCCAATCGCAAACTCTATTATGAACCATATTATAGCCATCCACACAATAAAGGGTAAAATTACCATTTTGTCTTTATATTGGTTTTTCCTTCTGGATCTCCCGTTTTACTCTATATGGTGATTAACATACAAGATCTCATCTTGGTGTTAAGACTTCAAGGGTAGCTAGTTCATCAAACTACTAGTGCCAGTTTAATCACTAATCTCCATAAAACATCTAGAAGTGATGATATCATTATAAACTTTTTATTTGGGTGAATGTTCCCTAATGCATGTTTCAATTAATAATTCCAACATGCGGACACTAGATTGATACCCTATAAAAGTCCATTTCGATTATATCAAGAATTATAAGGAAACACATATGAGTTCACCACTCATTAAGATTGTGGTTCGTAATAAACGAATGCCAAGGTGTATGTTTTAAGATTAAAGTAACGACCTACTTTATTCTTTAAAAAAATACACGATTCCATATTCATTTAATAGTGCCATTACTGATAGTGAACTACTATCATGATTTGAAACTCATCATTCCCTTGAAGTAAACTCCTTTACTTACACAGAGGTAAATCGCAACACTACAGTCTAAACCATAATCAAGCGACTAACTTGATTATTTGACTATGAATATATTAATTTAGATTCTAATAATATACATGTTTCCCATACATCTCCATATATATGTATATTACTTACAAAAAAACCTTGGTACCTTATGACTAGTTATATTATGCTCATATAAATAAAACCAAACTCTTTTGTTTTATTAATAATAAATATTTTCATTACAATATTGTAACTAGAAGAAAATTAAGTTATATGTAAATACACTTACTTTCTAGGGTACTATATTTACATAACCCTAACAATTAATTCTTAAGAGTCTTCTATTTCGATTAATCTATTCATCTTTGCTTCCAATTTAATAGTTTACTTTTCAGACTAATTTGTGACTTTTTTTAAAACCTTCACTCAACAATCAGGAAAGAATCATTAATATGGCATTTTTTTGTTCAAAATTAATTTAAGTGAACCAATTTCACCTCCATGGGAGATGAGCCTTGGTAATCACTACAAGTACCTCATATACTTGTGAGTAGGATAGCCTAGGTACTTTTAGTACTTATTTAGGCATAACAGGTTTTTGGCGTCGTTGCCAAAGAGGTGTTTTATTTTTTGAACTTGAATTAATTTTGATTTTTTTATTTACTGAAGTGATTTTGATTGTTTTGTCGATTGTTTTATCTGTTTATGCACACATTTTTATCATGTTATTTCATTAAGTTGTTTTAGTGATATTCTTATTAATTTACTTTTGTTTTTATTTGGTTTATCCAAGGAAGGAGGTATCAGGAAGGTGAACTTGCTCCCTTTATTGACAACGTACATCAGATAAAAGGACCTATAAGGGACGTTGAAAACAATCTCGAGGAATCTAGACCAGAAAATCAAGAGATACGTGAAAGGTAGCCAGTAATGAAAGGGTATAGCAGACCAGTAATCAGTACTACCACTTCATGCATACGATTGAGGGAAGTAGCTAGGAACTATGAATTGAAGAGTATCCACTACAATATGTTGCCATGATTCCATGGAGTTCCCAATAAAGACCCTTTAAAATTCATTCGAGAATTCTGTTCCACTCTCTAAACATTCCAGTTGGATGGCCTAGATGAAGATCAACTCAGGATGAGGCACTTCCTATACACATTAAAGAATTAGGCTAAGGCATGGCTGATGACCCTTCCACTCAGTTCATTGACTATATAGGAAGAGTTGTACAACAAGTTCATAGGAAAATTCTATTCCCACCAAAAGACTTATGATTTATGGACAAAGATAGCTACCTTTACTCAGATGGAGGGAGAGCCATTCCATGAGGCATGGGAACGCTTCAAACTCTTGCTCATTCAGTGTCCATACCATCATTTTCCACTCCACATACAAAACTAGTTCTTTTATAATGGATTGACATAACAATGTTAGTATACGATGGACAATGCAGTAGGAGGAGCTCTGGGAGAGAAGACGGCTGAAGAAACATCTGAGATCTTCAAAATGTTGGGGGTTAATTCTCAACCAAAGACCATGAGGGGAAGATGAGTTGGAGTTCATGAAGTGAGCTCAAATTAAGAATTGGCTATGCAGTTAGCTGAGTTAATAAGGCATTTAAAGATGGCGATTATAAGACTACCCTAAAACGTTCCAAATTAAGAGGTATGTGGTATATGTGGAACTTATGGTCATGCAGCTAACATTTTTTCGTATTCTTGTAAGCTTTTTACAGATAGGGAAAAATAAATGAACTCACTCAACAGTTTTCAACTTAGGGAATGAAATGATCTGTACTCAAACACCTACAATCTTAGTTAGAGAAACCATCTTAATTTTTCATAGAAGACCGATAATCCACCAGTATAGCCTCAACCACAATATCAAAATTTTCGGAGGCCGAATTATTACCAAAGGCAATCCTCACTTTAGAATGCACCAAGTAAGCCTTCTTTGGAGGAATGCCTGAATGCATTTATTCATATCACAATGCAAAATCAAGAAATGAACAACAAGAGGTTTGATTCTTTAGAGACATCTGTAAAGACGATTAAGATCCAAGTAGGGCAACTTGCAGCTTAAATGTACAACAATAAAAAGGAGAAGTTATCCAGTCAACCTAAGCAAGCCTAAGCAGTTAATATTTTAATAAGTATTAAGGTAATCGATAAGAATGTTGAGATCCCTTCTAATCTGTCTGGTGTAGGTAATCAACAGGAGGAGAGCCTCCCTAACAAACAAGGTGAGTAGAATGTAGGAAGCAATAGGCACGACAATCCTTCAAGTCAAGTTCCAAAAGGTGAAAAACTAGGGCATGTAATTAATTGCAATGAAGGATCAAGATTGCATAAGGCGACTAATCCTTATAGACCACCAATCCCATATATGAGCCACCTCAAAAAATTGAAACAAGATAAGAAATTTTTTTATCTTTATAACATGTTTTCTAAAGTTAATATTGACCTGCCTTTGTTAGGTATGATCAAAAACATTCCAGCTTATGTGAAGTTCTTCAAGGAACTAAGCATCAAGAAATAGAAATTTGAGCCAAACGAGAAGGTGATAGTTCAATCCGTAATCTAAAAGAAATAATGGAGGATGTGTTAGTGAAAGTTGAAGGATTAATTGTTCCTATAGAATTTGTGGTCTTAGACATGGGGGAGGTTAAACAGAAAGGGAAGGAGCACACCATACTCCTAGGGAGCCTTTTATGGCCACTACCAATACATTGATTGATGTGAAGAATGGGAAGCGGAGCATAACTATTTTGAGAGAAATAGTAGAATTTTTTATCTTTAGTGTTCAACTTATTCCTACTTCTACTGTTTTTGAAGACTGTTCTTTTGTTAGTCAAGTTAATGCTGCCAATTTTGATTTTGCCTTGCAGGAAGAAGAAGAAGAAAAGAAATTGGACTTAGTTAAAGAGAATGATGAATGCTACCAATTGCTAATGGATGCAATTGAGGAAGTTTATGGAAAATTCTTAGAGATGGATCCATATGAAAAGGAGGAAACGGTGAATCAATCATTTTGAGCGACTCACCTTGAACATGTCCGTTAAGGTGTCCAGCTACAAGACATTAAAGAAGCAACCCATTTATTTCTATTTGTTTTTCACTTATTTGTTTGTTGTCAATTTTTTAGTGAACTTAACTTAGTTTGTTTTCTTTGTGTGCACAGGCCTACTCTCCTGTCTCTTATATCTGTTTTCCTTACAGTTGTTCTTCATTCCTCGATGTATTACACCACATTCCACACCAGATCAACGCAATGATCACCCCCACATTCGTATCGTATTTTATTCCTTTCTTTGTTGCTTTTTGGTTTAATTTCTTTTAGTTTTAATGTTTGTATTTTTTTGTTAATTTTTATATTTTGTATTAGACTCTATTTTACTTTTTTTAATCATATTATAAATAGTGAGATGTTCAAGTATGAGGAGGAGTATTAGTAAAAAAAATCATTCTTTGTGTATTGTGTGTTTGCTTTTCCCATTTAGTATTTAGAGATGCATGATCATTAAATGAACTCAATCGAGATTAGAAATGCATAATATGATTGAATGAGTATACTTGCATGCTTAGATTGATTAACTTGGATTTCGGCTAAAAGGACATTAGCTTGTTGTGATAAATGAGTGGCACTTTTCATTTGGTAAGAATTTGAGCCTTTTTGAACTATGAAACACCAATTCAAGTATTCTTTGTTGAGAGTGTTCTTTCATGATTGAGGAACTCTAGAACTTGGTTGTAAATACTAGTTCATGGAGTATTATGATTTTCAAGTTCTTAGGTTGTGTTTATTGAAATGTTCGTTGATATCTTTGACTATTATTTAGAAAAATTGTTGTTTCCATTGTTTGTTCTTGTATAGTATAGTGTCCTTTATTTTGCTTGAGGACAAGCATAGTTTAAGTGTGGGGGAATTGTTGTGTCTAGTTTTTATTGTTTTTAATTGCTTTCATATCTTGATTTTGATTATAAATCCTTGTGTTTTGACCTAAATGTGAGATAGATTAAGTGAAATTGTTGTGGATGTTGCATGAATCTTAATTGGATTATTTTGTGAATGTCGCATGAACTAAATAAGAAGAATTGTGTATGTAAGTCACACTTACATCCACAGTCGTACATGTGGAAGTCACAGCCATGACTTATATGCACAGTCGTGCATGTGTAAGTCATAGTCATGACTTACTTGCACGGTCGTGCATGTGTAAGTCACAGTCAGTCATGATCCCCTTCATTTTCTAGTAATTGTTTCAGTTATTACGTGGCAACTTCAGAGGTTGAGGGCATGAAACCCTAAACCTAAAAGTATATTACAAAAATAAGGAAAGGGTGGTCGCGAAGAGGAATCATTCATTCCATTCTACACTCTTCATTCTTCATTCTGCACACGGACATAAACATTAGGGAGGCACAGGGAGATAGAGAGAAAAAAGAGAGAAACAGAGTGAGTCGGTGAAGAAAAGAGAAACACAACAAAGGGGTGGAAGCTAGGGACAAAGGCCAAAAGCGAGACGGAGCTAAATCCATTGAGCTTGAGTAACCATTTGGTTGGGTGAGAACAAGCTAAAGTAGAAGGCGAGAGCTCATGCAGGAAGCTTAAGAGGGAAAGGAGACCAACTGCACTCCCTCATCCGATCCTTGTTTGCTCATTCTATTTTTCATCTGTTGCTTAGTTTCTTGTTTATTTACTGAACTTATTACTTTGTTAACTTAACCAAATGTTACTTTGTCATCTTTTCATAGTTCATTTAGTATTCACTATTTTATTACTTTAATACTTCGATTGATAGTAACATGGGACTGAATTGTATGGAGATGATGAACTGTTTTTATGCCATGATGGGTTGATCTCTTTTTCATGGGAATTAATGTAGTTATTTTCGTTGACTATGCATGATTGAGTTATGGATTTGTTGTCTTATTTATTTCTGTGATTTCTGAGCTGAATGGATGTAATAGAATGGCCAAACTTTGCATCATTTTTAGTACCGAGAGGAGAAATTTAATATAGATTGAGAAACTATGGATGCTTAGGTTAAGAACTAGAAATATATTAATTTAAGTGGTAATTAGTAGTCGATTTCTATAATTAATTTGGATAATAACTTGTTGAATATGAAAGTTAGATTAGTTTATTATTCGATTTGATTTAGAACCCAACTGTTAATTTTAGTAAGACAACTAACCAATCATTCCCCTTAATCATGTATAGGAGATTAAATTAGTGAAATTAATTCTCAAGAGTCTTCCATTTTGATTAATCTATTCATTTTTGCTTCCAGTTGAATTGTTTACTTTTCAGACTTATTTGTGATTTTCTCTTAAAACCTTCACTCAACAATCGGGATAGAATGTTTAGGGTTGTATTTATTTTTTTTTTGTTCAAAATTAATTTAAGTGAACCAATTTCACCTTCGTGGGACCCCGGGTAATATTTACAACTATCTCGTATACTTGCGAGTAGGATAGCCTAAGTATTTTTAGAACTTATTTGAGCACAACACCTACTCTGTGTCGTTTGTTATGCCATTATAATCCTCGAAGATTATTTTGAATTTTCAAAAAGGCATCTCACTTACAATATGTTAGATAAAAGAGCTATCTTTTGAGATACTAAAAGGTGTGGCAATGCCTTTGTGCCCCTCATCTAAGACCTTATAATAGGAAGTTCATCTCATTTCTACCATTCTCTAGATTTGGACAATGACGATGATCATTAGAACACCTTGTTATGGATAGTTTACCAGGCTTAGCGATGTCATTGTCTCTTCCACTATCCTGGAAGCCTTTTGCTATTGGCGAATTATATGCATAAGGCCTTTGACTTGCTCTTACAAGTTAACGAATACAACCCATATCAATCCTCTAGATTGCTCCTATTTTCCTTGATCTTCTAATTGCAAAACTTCATGAATTCGTATGTCATCCTTGGTTTTTTAATCAAATTCCCACAAATGGCAATGATTGATATTGTTTAAACATATGTTTAATGTTCAACAACATGTATCATGTACCAAGTGTAAACCTATTCAAAATATTATCGTCCTTCTACAAAAATAATGTTGGAAGTTGCTATAGTATTAGCATTTTAATGCTTAAGTCAATTCTTGATTCAAGGATTAAGTACTTCCAAAAATTTTACAAAATTTAAAAATGAACCCATGAACTTAAGGAAGTTAGTTTTTCCTAATAATAACAATAATCAAGTCCAAATTAATAGAAATTTTTTCAAATAAATAAAGAATTTTTTATTTTAGCATAGTAACTCATTATACAACATTACAACTCACATGAGAGGATATAAAAATCTATTTTAACCACGTGTGATACTAATAAATAGAATATAACAACAATGCGTTGAGTGATTGGTTGGTTAGCATCCACCTCCATTGAATTGGGTGAAGTTGAACACTAACGGAGCCTATCGAGGGAGCCTGAATCGACAACAGCAGGTAGTATTTTTCGAGATAGCTCCAACAGTTGGCTTTGTGGATATTCTCGCAATATTGACATCTGCTTAGCCAGGCAAGCTGAGCTTTTGGCAATCTTGGATGGTCTTCAGTTAGCCTTGTATTTGGGATTTCGTCAACTAATTGTTGAATCTGATTCTATGGCAACAGTTGCTAGTTTGCAGGACTCTCATTACAATGGCCATGTGTCTCAACTCATTGGGGCCATAAGATTTATTTTAAGGAATCATTGGTAGGTTCATATCCAACATACTTACCTCGAAAGGCAACCATTGTGCTAACTAACTAGCTAATCATGGCTTTCTTTTAGACCTGAGAGCACACAGTTTTACTACTCCTCCTCTAAGATGTTATTCTACAGTTGTTTAGGATATAAGTAGTGTTTCCTCCCCTCATAGGTGCATGATGTAATTCTTTATTTTTTAGGTCTTTGTCATCCTTTCTATCCAAAAAAAAAAAGGAATATAAAAAAGAAAAATAAAAAGGGTTTAATCAAAAGAGTTTCGAAGCATCTTAAATATTATACGGTAGAAAATAAAATGAATACAAGAGGATTGACTTTCGTATCAGTAATATTTAGAGGGTTTGCAAACGTTGAGGCAGCCCGGACCCAGAAGACAACGTAGACAATTATACTGTTTATTCTTTGAAATGCTGCAGCTGACCTGGCACGCTTAGAACTGCAAACACCTGCCACATGAAAGCATAAGCCCAGTCCAATAATTATATTTGGTAGGTGGAGGATACTGTGCATGGACTCTGCGCAAGCTCCTAGTTAGCACTTATTAGCATGGCTCGTCAGTACGTGCACTAGTATGTTTTCTTTATATTAAATGCTTGTCTTTTCTATATCAAAGTTCGATTTTGTAGGAAGTTTTGATATAGAAATTCGTGGATCCAAAATTTGTAGCATGTTAACAAATCCAGAGTTAATTATTGCGGGCGGCAAGAAGTAACAATTTGCCAATGTAGCACTTGACTGAATGCATAAGAGTAACTTGAAACATTTTAGGTAAGAAAAATAGAATAAACATAAACAAGTTAATGTTTTATGAACATTGGTGTCAAATAGTTTAATTTTTTTTATATCCGTGTGACTAATAGTAAGGTTTAAATCTTGAATGGCAAAACTAATATTAAGGTTTAAATAAATACATAATAGTTGATATCTCACCCGTGATTAATCAGAAAGCATTTTCCTTTAAAATAAAATATTCATCTAGAATTGGGTTCGTAAATAAAAGATGGTCAAAAAGGGGTTTTGATTAGGCGTGTTTGTTGATCTAGAAGCATGCAGAGGCATAGTACATTGTCTTGACAAGAACAAAATGTTAATAATGTTGTCTATTTATAACAGTGGATTTCTGTTTTACTTTCTTCATTTGGAAAACGAAAAAACCTTTTAGAGTGGGTTGTTGGAGCTTAGATGGGATTAAGACAAAAGGTAATTGCAGCTTGCAGAGGACTATAGAGATAGAAAGAGAGGAGAAACATAGAAAGCTGAGAGAAAGAAGCCAATAATGCTAATGTAAGAGGGCAGAGGCAGACAGAGGGTTGCTTTCTGGGTACTTTGGGAATAAAATGCTGTCTCTCTACGAGGATTGGCGTGAAGAGAGATAGAGAAAACGATATTCATAGAACCATTAACTATTTGTTAATATATATCTTTTTTAAAAGGAAAAGCATAAAAATTTGTGTCTTGCTTTTTAATTTATCTCTCATTCTCATTCTCCTACACAGACAGACTGGGTGGTTCTTTCTGCCTTTTCTTTTTGAATTTCTGCTGGACTTGTCTGCCCATTCAGAGGCGCTGACGTGGAGTGAACAAGGGCAAACGAACTCGGTCTCAGTAAACATTTTGAATTCTAGGTCCCACGTAGAATCGAGTAACGTTAAGAATACTATACTTCTTACTCTTAATAACTAATTTAGCAAATACCAATAAGTTACATGAATTTAATCGATGACAAAAGAAGAACTTCATGATTGGTCTACATAAATTAATTACTGAAAATAAAAATGGCATATACATCATATTTTTATCCCTAGCATATACTTTTACAAATTATATCTACTGCTTAAAGATAAGACTGCGTATTACTAATCTTTTATAAATTCTGTATCTTAGTGAAATTTCATTGATGTTGTACATTATTTTATAAACAAAATTCATTTTTATAACATTGTTCACAAATATATAGCAATGTTACTCTGTTATAGATTCTCGTTAATATTCAGGATAAATATAAAAGACCACTATTACTCAATATAATTCAAGTCTTTCTTGCAATTTTCAGCTAATTGGATTGATTATTAAAAGATTTATTGGTTTCATTTTTGTTTTTAACTTCAATTTCAAGTTTTAAAGTTAATAAAAAATATTTAGTTAAGTTTTTAATTTCGACATTTGTTATGTTCTTATTTTATAATTTATAAAAATCATGAAAATATTTTTAATTTTTAATTTTCCAAAATATGAATTTATTGAATAATTGAATATTTAAGTCTCTTTAATGATATGAAATTTTAAATATTAATATATTTCAAAAAGTATTATTTTATAATTAAAATTTGCAAATTATTTAACTATTATTTTAATAGTATTATATTAGTATTTATTATAATCTATATTAAAATAAAATATTTATTGTGTTATTTAAAAAATGAAAGATCACCAACAAAAATAAAACCAAACAAAAACTTAAAGTAACCTTTTCTTTTCTTACGGCATATTCAATTAAAACAACAATCATAAGTCACACATTAGACTTGTAGCACCTTTTCAAAGGAACATTTTGGGTTGCATAAAAAGATGATAACATACTCTAACAGCAACCCAGTCAGGAGAGAGAATAGCTTTAAGCAAGGAAGTGGAAATAAAAGTAGAAAAAAGCTGCCTGCATAGATTTGAAAAAAAGAAAAGAAAAAGAAAAGTGATCAATAATAAGAAGTATAAAGAAGGGGTCTAGACCGGTTTTGTGTAAAATTCTACTCTACTGTGATCTTCAAGCTCTCCTTCCCAAAAATCTCTCAAACCATCTCTCCTTACTCGAAGAATTTTATCTAGTTTCTGTTCCCTCTTAGAGCAAAAGAGGAAGCTTTTGCTTGCTATTTTCTTATAGCTTAAGTTGTGTTTACTTCCTGCACTTCTTAAGACGGCTGGGGTGGTGTTTGGTAAGAGAGAAAGATAAAAGAAAGTAAGAAAAAGAGATAAGAATTTAATCCTAGAAGAACTGAGGTGCTACCAGAAAGGGGGCGGTTGGGGGGTGGGTTTGGCCAAGTGATGCGATCAGGAGCTTGTACGGTCCAGCAGACCCTTACAACAGAGGCTGCTTCAGTATTGAAGCACTCTCTAAGCTTAGCAAGGAGGAGAGGCCATGCTCAGGCCACTCCCCTTCACGTCGCCGCAACTCTGCTGAGCTCAAGAACCAGTATTTTGAGAAGGGCTTGTCTCAAATGTCAACCTCATCAAACTCCACTTCATCTCCATTGCAGAGCACTTGAGCTTTGCTTCAATGTGGCTCTGAACAGACTTCCAACGACACCTGGTCCGTTGCTTCATGGCCAACCCTCTCTTTCCAACGCTCTTATTGCAGCTCTCAAACGAGCTCAAGCACACCAGAGAAGAGGTTGCATAGAACAACAGCAGCAGCAACCTCTTTTGACTATAAAGGTTGAGTTGGAACAACTCGTGATATCCATCTTAGATGACCCTAGTGTGAGTAGGGTTATGAGAGAAGCTGGTTTCTCTAGTACTGCTGTTAAGAGCCATATTGAGGACTGCTCAGCATCCTCTGTATTTCAGTGCTATAGCACTTCTGGTGGAGTTTTTTCTTCACCGTCTTCTCCTTCTGCAACTGACACACATAGAGAGATCATCAACTCATCCACTTTTTGGCAGACGCAATTCTTGACTTACTCTTCTGAGCAAAACCAAGTTCTATTTTCACCACTTAAGAAACTATCAACAAACTATCTGAGAGATTCAGCTTCTGTGAAGGAAGACATTAAGTTGGTGTTGGAGGTATTCCTGAGGAAAAGGAAAAAGAATAGCGTTATAGTCGGTGATTGCGTGTCCCTAACCGAAGGTCTTGTCGGGGAACTCTTGGGAAAGCTAGAGAGAGGAGACGTTCCTTTGGAGTTGAAGCAAACCCAGTTCATCAAGTTCCAGTTTGCACCAGTGTCGGTGAGGCTCATGGAAAGCGAAGATGTTGACATGAAAATCTCAGAACTGAGGAGAAAGATTGATTCTCTCGCTGAATGTGGGGCTATTATCTATACTGGAGACCTGAAATGGACTGTTGAGGAAACTGCTTTCAACGGTGAAGGTGCTGGTTATAGTCCGGTTGATCACTTAGTTTCAGAAATTGGAAACTTATTGTCTGATTATTACAGCTCAAACAGAAAGGTGTGGTTACTCTCCACTGCAAATTACCAAACATACATCAAGTGCTTGATGAGGCAACCTTCTCTTGAGAATCAATGGGCGCTTCAGGCTGTTTCTGTTCCCTCGGGTGGGCTTGGCCTAAGCCTACGTGCTTCAAGGTATAACACATGTTGCTTTTCTCGTTTCGTAATTTTGCATTTACTTAGGCTCATTATTTTTACCATGCGCAGATCAATAGACATATGGATTGTCCATTCCTATGATTCTTTGTTTGCTTTTGTACTTTCTCCGATGGTCGCCTTTATGGTCTTAATAATGCCAAATCTCTGACGAAAAAGTAGGGTTTGGTGAGACATGCGAATCACTGTCCTCTGAGTTTTACTTACATTTTGTCACGACACATAACTTCTGATATTTCCTTTTTTTTTCAAAATATTAAATAAAAGCACAATAGCCGGAAAACCGTGGAAAATTATAAATCAAAGACAATCCGTTTCTCTAAACGTAGAATTTTAAGAATAAATTCATCTTAGTCGTTTCTAATCATGACTTCTTTTTCATTTCTTTTTGACTTTTGTCGCAATTTTGATCGACTTTCTCCTCTGCCAGATATTTGTCGTATATACTTCGTGACAGGAAGCACAATACAACGCGGAGCTCTACTGTTCTGTAACTTGTACATGTTTTAGATTAGCAATTGAAACCTGATTACGGATATGAGTTACTTGGTTAAAATATTATTTGCAGAATTGCATCTTTCTGAACTCCTAAAAGTTAAAAATCAACTAAAAGATCTAAGTGTCTGATCAATAAATAAAGGAAATTGAGATGGAGCTTATGTGCTTTTTGCAGCTTCCAAGATTCGAGGATAGCCTTCTCACAAAACCCACCACAAGTGTTGGAAGCAAAGCCAATTTTAAGCAAGGAGGAAGGAGACAACTTCAACTGCTGTCCAGAGTGCACCTCTAATTATGAAAAAGAAGCACAATTATTTAAACCAAGCCAACAAAAACCTTTGCCCCCTTGGCTTCAAACTCATGGAAACAATACAAATACAAAGGTAACAACTGAAATTGGAATCTTACAGTTTGGTTTCTAATGCAGTGCTAGTGTTTGATGACCTCTAACTTAAAAAAAAAAATGGCAGTATGAATTGGTTGAGTTGCGGAGAAAATGGAACAGATTATGCCAAAGTATTCATCATAATAGAAGCCACTCTCAATGCCCTACTGTTCCCACTACGTGGAACAATCAAAACCTAGTTGGAAAGAACCATTCACATGCTTCATCATGCCCATGGTGGGCAAGCCAAAGTTGCAACTTCCCAGATCCAAAATCTATCTCGTTTGCAGATTCACGATTAAAGCCGAATCAAAGTCCCAGTGTGCCAAAATTCAGACGACAACAATCCTGCATAATGGAGTTCAGCATTGGAAACAGCACTCAAAAGCACCAAACAGGGGAATTAAGCTTGGATAATCTCAAGAATACCGAAGACAAGGAAGTGAAGATAACACTTGCTCTGGGAAATTCTTCGTTCACAGATTCGGGGAAATTGAAGAAAGGGGGAGAAGATTTGATAAAATTATTGCAGGAGAATGTTCCTTGGCAATCTAAAACCATACCTTCTATCTTAGAAGTAGTGTGCCAATCCAAATCCATCAACAGGGATACGTGGTTAATGATTCAAGGCAATGACACCGTCGGAAAAAGAAGATTTTCACTTGCTGTTGCAGAATCGGTTCTCGGGTCTGCTGACTTACTACTCCACTTTAACATGATGAAACGAGATAGTGAGGCGACCCCATGTTCAGAAATTATTGCTAGAGCCCTAAAAAAGCAAGAAAGAGTTGTGGTTTTGTTAGAAGAGATTGATTTTGCTGACACCAAGTTCTTGAAATTTCTTGCTGATGGATTCGAAACAGGAAATTTTGAAGAACCAAGAAAAGAGACGAAAAATCATTGCCATGCAATATTCATTTTGACCAAGGGGGATACGACGACCCATAAAGATGGGATCGTTGGAAACTCTGATTCTGTCATCCAAATGAATCTGAAGGTTAATGAAGACCACAATTCTGAGAGTTTCAAAATTCTCAACGCTGAACACAAGAGAAAAGCGGAATGGGATATCGAGACTGTAAGCAAAAACAGGAGTCCCATAGCGAATGAAAAGAAAACACTCTCAAGGTACTCAGCTTCCAACGCCCTAGACCTTAATGTAATGGCCAATGAGGAAGACGAAAGCGACGTCAAATTACCAGGGGAGCTTAGCCCCATGTCTAGCGATCTGACGCGTGAAACCACATCTGATCCGCTAACGACACATGGGCTTCTTGATTCGATCAAGAACAGCTTTATTTTCGATCGAAATAAGGCTCAAGACAAGGAGATAGCAGAGGTATTGTCGTCCAAAATGAAGTGCTGCTTCGAAGAGATTTTTGGGGTTACAGACACGGTTAGGTTTAACGTGGAAAAGAGGTTATTAGAAGAGATAAGGGAGGGATCTGGTTCTTTTATTAACAGCTTGTTTGAGAAATGGCTAAAAGAGGTCTTTCAAACAAGCCTGCGAGCTGTTTATAGTAGTAGCAGAGGAAAGAAGGACATACGAGTTAGGCTTTGTTACCAAGGAAAAAAGGGTGTAGTTACGGAGGGTGGGTTTATGAGTTCAAGTCTCCCAAAGAATATCCAAATTTCTTCTGTCGTTTCGACTGACTAAAACAAAAAGGTCTTTCCTTGTAAAATTCACGCATGGATGGCATTGGACTCTAGTCTGGAGTCTGGACTGGACCACCACAATTCGCATATGTAACTTTTGCTAATTTTCATAACATGACATTTTCTCCTTTTCCTTGTTATGACGTTTCCACGATTTCCTAATTATGTTTCGACCATCCCTTTTCTTCATATTTCATCATTTCTATCTATTTAATTTGATTTTGAAAAAAAAATGGGTCACTTCTCAAGTGAGTTTATCATATATTGAAAAAAAAATCGTTTCGCAAACTGTCCAATTTTACCATGGTGGTCTCTGGCACAAACAAAAATTAGAAAAATTAAACTCAACAAAATAAACCAACACCGAGATTTGTTAACTTATTTCGGTACTCCTTCTTATATCTGTGGGGCTCTCACTTAGATTAATTATTTTCACCGAAGTACAATAAAATTACTCAAGGCTTTACTGAGCCGACATCACTCAACATTTGACACTATCACTCAACCTTACTTCCTGTGAAAGATTTTCACACCCAATAGTATGACCGCCTCGTACTAACCTGAACAGAGAATTTTTCTAACTACTTTCACTCAAAACAATAATAAATAAAAATAACTCAAGTATTTAATCAACTGAAAATTAAACAACAAATTACTTGAGACAAAAGAAAGATTTCCCTAGGAATTTATTTTCTCGAAATAATCTAGCTGAAACTCTTCATCATAGCTTGCTCTTTCTTCATAAAAAATAATTCATGATGTTCCTTCAATTAACTATCAGTACCCACTTCACCAAAAAATCGTCACTTCAAAGACACATGCACACTACTTCACACTCACGTTGTGTTTGGTTGCTGTCCCCGTTACTGGGACAGTGGACAAAACATTAAAATCCTGTCTCCTTGCCTTGTTTGGTTACTGTCCCCGTCATTTTGTCCTCCGTCCCCGGTGGACAGGGACAAGCGTTTTTGTCCCTCCGAAAATCGAAGGACAGAGACGCTTGTCCCTGTCTCCAAATAACAAAGACACGAGCCCTCCCACCCTCCCACGTCCACCTCTCTTCTTCGACTCCCACGTCCAACTCTCTCCCCGTCTCCCTC
>JANQBM010000008.1:30395752-30415134 GCA_025594535.1 Erythroxylum domingense
TAAAACCAAACTCTTTTGATTTATTAATAATAAATATTTTCATTACAAAACTGTAACTGAAGAAGATAAAGTTACATGTAAATACACTTTCTTTCTAGGGCACTATATTTACATAACTCCAACATATTTTTCCTGACTGTGTAAGCTACACTTTGGTGTAAGTAATTTATTGTTTTTATTCCCTTTTGTTATTCAAGCTGAGATATTTGTTAGAGAGCTTTACTATATTGCCATCCAACATTGTTGGTGAATTTTTTGACACTTGTTGATCCCTAAATTATTAGGAGGATTAAAGATTGGTGTGCCCTTTATTTTCATAGTAGTGGAGATTGTTTTACTAAACTAGGTCAAATAGTTTTTCCCTTACACTAAAGGTTTTGCATATTAAAAATTATAGTGCTTATTGATTTATATTTCTATTTATGTGTTGATCATTGTTTAGTATGTTTATAGAACCTATATTATTTATAACAAGGGGGAAAAAGAATTATTTTTTTGCTTCTATTGTGTATATACACAATTATGTTTTTGATCTTTATCCTAACGAGTAGTGTCAAAGCAAGGTTGTAGTATCAATGCTGAAGTCAAAAAATGGAAACTAACCCCAAGTAAAATAATCGGCTTAAATCGATTTAACTGTGTTATTTAGAAAGGGAAAGTGGAAGATTTAGTTTAAGTAAAGAAATTTCTTGAACCTATGTTTGTTATAGAAAAGCCTAAAAATATTATAAATGATGAATACAACCTATTACATAAGCAGGTGTATAGCTATATTAGATAGTGGGTCGATGACAATGTTTAGAACAATATAGCTAAAGAAACTCATGCTAGAATCTTGTGGAACCGACTTGAACAATTATAAGTTGTGAAAATAGATAATAATAGGATGTACTTATTCAAGTAATTTCTATCCTTGAAATATCAAGATTGATCTCTAGTGGCTGATCACATGAATAATTTTTTAGGGCATTATAAATCAGCTAGTTAGTATAAGAGTAAAGTTTGAAGAAGATATTCAGGGGCTAATCCTTCTGGGCTCACTTCCAAAGTCACGGGAAACATTCAAGACTTTATTGTATAATTCTATTTCTGATGGTATAGTGTCCCTGGAGCTTGCCAAGAGTAGCATCCTAAATGCAGTGATGAGAAGAAAATCATTAGGATCCTAGTAATATTCAAAGGCCTTGGTTACTAAATCAAGGGGATAAGTAAACTAAAAACTCTTAGAAAAATGAAACATATAGTAAGTCGAGAGGGGAAGTCAAAGTCCTGGAAAGACACACTACGACAAAAAGTGTTTTAGGCAATAGACAAAAGCGTAACTTTAAGTGTAATTATCGTTGTCTTTTTATTAAGGCGACATAATTCATATCGTTACAAAAAGTGGCGCTGCAATAAGTATAAAGCAATAAAAGTTTTGAGTAGGCAACAAAATAAAAAATGTTGTTTTAAGTTTTAACTAAGGCAACACAGTAGTTTCAAACTATAGCAATAATGTTAAATAGATATTGCAACATAAGTCTTTTTAAGCAATAATGTTAAATAGATGAGACAACAAAGTGAACTTTTTTAGACAACAATTTGTAACAATAAAAGAAATAATTTGTTCTGAACTTTTTAGACAACAATTTGTAACAATAAAAGAAATAATTTGTTCTTTCATTACCAGAAATATTTAACGTAAAAGCAAACTCTTGTCATTATATAGGCAACATCCACATATACATTGAAATCAATATGTAGATACTAACATACATCTTAATTACTTACATATTATTAAATTTCAACGATCAAAAATCTACATTTATATATAATATATAGTTCATAAGGACTTGTAAAATTCAACATTTAACATATTCAAAATACAAAAGAAAATTACTTTTGCTTTTATTGTTACAAAATATAAAAGTGAATTCTAAAATCCTTAACAATTGCAAAGAAAATTACACGTGCTTCAACAACTCTTCATCTTTTATACAATTCGAAATTGGTGTCAGGCTTCTTCACATTGACTTTGTAATCTTTCTCAAAGTCCTTTGAAAGTATAACTTACCTATTCTTTCATACTATATGCATTCCATATTTTTGACAGATTAGACAATAATTCATTTCTTTTTATGAAAAAATTCAAAAAGCATGAACATAAGAATTAAGGAAATGAAATCATTCGAGATCTCACAAGAAGGCTAGAAGTATAGGAATTGAAATATACTCACCTGCATCATAAGTATAAAGTCAATTTCGAAAGGTTTAATCATATGTATAAAGCAAATTTAGAACTGCCCAATCAACCACATGGAGTACGTGAACAAGTATTGTCACACCCACATACCCCCTATGTAGATGCTACACACAACATAACCAAAATAATCTAAAACATACGAAATGATTACTTACATACATTTCTAGAAACTCAAGCAAATAAGCTTTACAATCCATTAGGAGATATTTTATAATCAAGAAATAATTTACATCATACAAGTTGAATGTTTCAAATTACAAACCATAATTTCAATTCTGATATGTGTTATATTTATTACAAATCATACAAACATAAAATACAAATTTCAATATGTCTTATTACATTAACTAAATCACAAAACAAACTCAAATCTACATTTTGTCAAATAAAAATGTAATCCAAACAATATGTATCTCAGAACATAATATGCCAAATCAAAACAAGATATATTTGCTTCAGAGCAAAACTTACAATATCAGAACAGAATATCAAAATTTCAGAGCCGAAATTTAAAGTACCAGAACAAAAATTGTCTGTATCAAAACAGTACCTGATTATATCAAAACAGAACTTAGTTAAGGATGTAACAAATTACAAAACAAATTAGCTTACTAATCATTTTTACATAAGTGGGTAACGGTACTAGAACAGAAGATACCTATGTTTGGTATCTGAAACAGAAGACACAAAAGTGTCTAAAATCAGAAGACACCTTAGTGTCTAGTTATAGAAGCAGCTGCTGACCCCTTCTAGGCATGCCTATTTACCCATGACTAGGATTTGTTAGTTTTAAAACAAACCATTTTAGATTTCAGAATTTTATATAAAAGATGAAGTATAATATATGTCTTTATTCTATTTTGCTCCAGAATAACTTATTCATTGACATTTGATAAAACATAACATACCTTATAAATACAAATACGTGCAATTATACATCAATAGAAGTGTTGAGTCATCACACATTATGTATATGCACACAATTAGAAAGCTTTTCCAATATAACCCTAACTATCAAACTTCTAGGACAACTGATGGTCTGGAATTGTCACAATATTATCGCAGAAATTCTCAATTCACAAACATCCATATCCAATTCGTAATACATAAACCTTAGGAACTTATTCATTCATGATCACACCAAGAAATTCAATGTTGTATTCATCATTATTAAACCATACATCCTTTATATTATTATCTCTATTAATAATGCATACTTAAACTAACTATTACACAATTACTTCGGATACCAATTTAAGTTCAAACACACCTTACACATTTCCATTTAAGTCCTATTGTACCAAATAAATTAACTGAACCTTATATAATTCATCACTTACAAAAAACCCCATTTTTTTCACCTTCCTAATCATTTCACACAATTTTGAGATATGCGACCCGAAACTTTCAAATAGCTATTTTTATAAGGCAGGTTTTTGGATCAGTTTTGTATGGCTATTCTGACCTAGAAATTGTTGATTTTTAGATAATATGTTCTCTAAAAAATGTTCCTGTATGTCTTAAGTTTCAAACGAAATAAAGTTAATTCAATTTGGTTCATTATTGCAAGAGTTATACCTAAAATACTATAGACTATTCTTAACTATGGACAACAACCATAACTCAACTTCAAGCTAATTTTCAAAACCCTTAGTGACAAAAATCAAATTTGATTCCTTTATAAAAACTGTAGATAAACGTATATAGTTTAATACGAATTTAAAATTATCCCATTTTGATGTCTAGAGATCAATATATGGTTGAAATACCAATGCCTATTCAGTGGAACCACTCCTTCTAATGAGTATCTAGTATGTATCAAATTTCTAACCACTATTCTTCGTTAATTCAGTACACATTTTATCCACTTCAAACATCAAACAATACATGTTCTATCATGATAACAAGTTTAGTATTCCCTTACCTCTTCAAAGAACAACTCCAAATCACTTTAAAGATCCAACTATACCAACACTTCCTAGCAATCAGCTCTTATCTAAGATTAAGGTGCAACTTTTAGCACTAACAAGATAATAACACATAAAATTACAAGACCATCTTCATGATAAAATAACTCACAAAGCTTCCAAGTTTTGATGATTCAAACTTCAACAAAATTCCAAAAGTTGAGAGGAAGAGGGAGTGGTTTCGGTGGAGAAAATGCACGAGTGGAGAGAGTGCTGCAAAATCACCTAATGGCTTAGGCGATTCAGCACTTATTAGTGCTAGGGGTCATTACCACCACATGACACTTAACACCATAGCATGAAGTCCATTTGCCCGCCATTTAAGCTGCCACTTATAACACTCTAATTGATCCACTTGTGCTCTTATTATGCTTCCATTTGTCATACCATGAGTGACGCCAAATGTCAATGCATTAGAGACGCCAAATGTCACTAACTCATAAGCTTAATCATTTTAATTTTCATGTACCAACTTAACTTGTATCTTGACCATTTTTCCTAGTCCAAATGTATATTTAAATACCTCAATTCTTTAATGGCTTAAATTAATTCCGATTTACTAACTATGGTCCATCAATACCAAAATTCAAGTCACATGCCTTTCACTTTCAAATCATAGCACAATTTTAACTCATATCATACATGTACTTTCATAAATATATAACATTTCATCTAGGGTATCTAGGTTATATTTTAAGGCCTTACAATTCTCTCCCCCTTAAAAGAATTTTGTCCTCGAAATTTGTACCTGATTAGAATAGTTGAGGATACTAAGCTCTCATGGTCTCTTCTGGTTTCCATGTTGCTTCTTCAAGTCAATAGTGTTGCCAGAGTACTTTCACCAAAGGTATTTGCTTGTTCCGGAGTTATCTAACTTCTCTGGCTAATATAGACACAGACCCCTTCTTCATAAGGCAAATCCAGTTGTATTTGAATTTCTTGCACATAAATCTTATGCATATTATCAGACCGATATCTTCTCAATATGAAAACATGAAATACATCATGTAACTTGGCCAATTCTTTAGGAAGAGCTAATTGATAAGCTACTGGTCTGATTCTTTTAAGAATCTCATATGGACCAATATATAGCGGATTGAGCTTACCTTTCTTACCAAACTAAAGTATATTCTTCTACGGTGATACTTTCAAGAACACCTTATCACTAACTTGATATTTAATATCCTTCCTTTTCATATCAGCATAGTACTTTTGTTTATCACTGGCAACTTTCAACCTATATTGACTAACCTGAACTTTTTCTTTGTCATCTTTCACAATATCAGGCCATTATCTTGTTTTCACTCAATTCAGTCCAACACACCAGAGTTCTACATCTTCTACTATACAACGCTTCTAAGACGGCTTACCAATGCTAGTTTGATAACTATTGTTGTAAGCAAACTCCATCAAAGCCAGATAATTATCCTAACCTCTTGGAAACTTTAACACACAACCGCGAAGCATATCATCTAATATCTGGATAACCTGTTTGAAGGGGATGCGATCACCGAGAACCCTTTCACAAACTAGCAATAATAATCAACCAAACCCATAAAACTTCTCTCTTCTGTCACATTGCATAGTGGCTTCCAGTTAACAATCGTTTCTATCTTACTAGGATCAACTCTTATCCCTTAAGAAGAGACAACATGTCCTAGAAAAGATACCTCTAAAAGCTATAAATTACACTTGCTTAACTTAGCACTTAATTATTTTCCCCGCAGGGTCTATAACACAATTCGGAGATGCTCAGTATGGTCACGTTCATTATTAGAATATACCAGGATATCATCTATATACACTACAATAAACTGGTCTAAATAAGGCTTGAATACGTTATTTATTATATCCATAAATGCCGCTGGAGCACTAGTTAACCCCAATGGCATTATTAGGAATTCATAATGTCTATAACGGGTCCTAAATGCAGTCTTCGATACATCCACATCCTTTAACTAAAGTTGATAGTACCCCGATCGCAGATCTATCTTTGAAAACACGCCTGCATCTTTCAACTGATCAAACATGTCTTCAATCTTTGGCAACGAATACTTTTTCTTCACTGTGACTCTATTCAATTGCTTGTAATCGATGCAAATCTATAGTTTACCATCATTTTTCTTAACAAACAAAAATTGTGCTCCCTACAGTGAGACACTGGATCGAATGAATCCTTTATCTAGAAGCTCTTGTAACTACACCTTCAACTCCTTCAATTCAGTTGGATCCATTCCATATGGTGCTCTAAATATAGGAGCAGTGTCAGGCATGACTTCAATAGACAACTCCACTTCCTTTTCAGGAGGGAGTCTAGGTAATTCGTCAGGAAACACATCTGGAAATTTAGTCACCACTAGAATATCTAACAGTTTACCACCCTCCTTTTTAGTATCAAACACAAAAGCTAAATAAGCTTCATACCCCTTCTTGAGGAGCTTTCGGGCTTGCATAACATATACCACATTAGCTAAAGAACTAGTACGGATGCCACGCAATACTATTTCAGGCCAATTAGGCTTCCTAAGCACAACTGTCTTAGCATTACAATCAAACTGCCTAATGCTTGGATAACCAATCCATACCCAGAATCAAATCAAATTCATATAAAGGCAATCTAATCAGATTTGCTATATATTAATTTCCTTGGATCATAATAGAACAATTCCTAAACACCTGATTAACCAACACACTACTACCCAGAGGACTGGTTACATGAATGTCATACTCTAACTAATCTATAGGCATCTCCTCATTAGACATTTCTCCAACATAGATATAGGAATGAATAGATCCAGGACCAATCAGTACATGTATTTCAAAATTAAAGAGAGCAACAATACCAATAATGACTTCAGGTGCGTCCTAATCCTTACGAGCTTTTAATACATAAGCTCGAGATGGAGCAGAAGGTATGACAGGTCAATCAACAGTCTCTGAAACAATACTCGGGATTAGATCCTCTATGTCCTCTACCTCGTCCTCTGTTTCTAGCAGGTGCATAAGAGGCCTCCCTACTAGCTTGTCTTATTTGAGATTATCTCATAGGGCAATTTACTATTAGATGATTGGTACCACCACATCAAAAACATGCACCCATAGCCTTCCAACAAGTAACCTGTTGGTATTTGGAGTAATGAGGGCACTCTAAAATACCAAAACCTAGACTTGCAGAGGAAACCCTACCAGAAGTAGTTGATAAGGGAAAGTTTTGTCATCTTCCCCTAGGTACTGATCTCCTAGTGAATTCTAGTGCAGTGGAGGCACCTTCCTAACTCTGCTTGCCTGAGGACTGACCTCCTCTAGTAAAACCCTTTTGTTAAGTTCTTTCTCTCTTCACCATCTCTTGCTTCTCTATCTTAATAACAGCTTGCACCAGTTGATGGTAATTCACTTGCTATAAGAAAGTGAATGCTGCCAAATGTTCTTTGATCGAGTCACTCAAATCATCCTCAAACTGATGACACTGAAACTCCTCAGTAAGTACCAGTTCAGGTGCATACTTGCTAAGGTGATTAAACTCTCTATCGTACTCATCAACAGAAAAATTTCTCTACTTCAAGTTTAAGAATTGCTTCCACTTCTCTTTTTTATAAGCTTTTGTAACATACCTAGCTTTAAATTCTTGGGAAAAGAAATACCAAATCAGAGGCATCGATAGCTGAGGATTCCTCAAAACAAAATTCTAACACTTATAGGCTGCTCCCTAAAGAAGAGAGATAGTACAGTGCACCATTTGATCTGGCAGACAACTGATTTCATCTAATACCCTCTTTAATTTCTCTATCCAGAACTCAGCTCTTTCAAATTCCTCCTATGATGTTCTAGAAAATTCCTCAGTTCCATACTTTTGCAGCTGATTAATCATAGCCTGCAATCATACGATGCAGTAATGTCATCATATCCTGAGACAACTTAACTAAAACCTCTCTCTGAGATGGAGGAGGAGGTGGCACCTCAACATTACCTCGATTGACCCCAGAGGGTCTAGATATCGATGGATGAGATCGTTCAACATTATTACTCTCCGCAACCTCATCAACGGCTTCGTGAGATCTTTCCATCTTTAATTCTATAACCAAAACATGGGATAAACCATATTAGACGAAAATAAAATTTTTACAGTCAAGTATAAGCAGTAGTTAAGCGTTGGTTAAACCAGAATCACCTAAACCATACCCTAATACCAAAAAATGTCACACTCACATACCCCCTAGAAGGATATGTAGCTACACACAACATAATTAAAATAATCCAGAACATACCAAATGATTACTTACATGCATTTCCAGAAACTTAAGAAAATAAGCTTTACAATCCATTAGGAGATATTTTATAATCAAGACATAATTTACATCATACAAGTTGAACGTTTCAAATTACAAACTATAATTCCAATTTTGACCTATGCTATAGTTATTATAAATCATACACCTATAAAATACAAATTCCATTATGTCTCATTGAATTAAGTACATCACATATACAAACTCAAATATACATCTTGTCAAAACAAAACACATCCTTCTTTAGCCATTACAGTTGTCTTTGTCCCAGTCGTTAAACCTTCTTATCAGAACCTACACAGAGGTAAAATTGCCGTGGTAAGCATAAAACTTAGTGGGGAATTACTAAACAAGATATGATTTGGTGACTATTTCTAACAGTCGTTTAACATTCACATATACAGAATCAGATCATATTTCAAACAATCTTTAATCGTTCATATAAAAACGCAATCCAAACAATATGTATCTTAAAATATAATATGCCAAATTGAAACATGATATATTTGCTTCAGAGAAAAACTTACAAGTATCAGAACAAAATACCAAAATTTCATAATCGAACTTTAAAGTACCAGAGCAGAACTTGTTTGTATCAAAACATTATCTAATTATATCATAATAGAACTTAGTTATTTCAGAACAGAGCTTGATTATATCAGAACTAAGAATGTAACAAAATACAAAACAAATTAGCCTACTAATCCTTTTTACATAAGTGGGTAACGAGACCAGAACAGAAGGTACCCATGTTTGGTATCTGAAACAGACGAGACTTAAGTCTTTGAAACAGAAGACACAGAAATGTATAAAATCAGAGGACAGTGGAGTGTCTAGTACAGAAAGCACCTTAGTGTCTGGTTACACAAGGAGTTGACCCCTTATAGGCATGCCTATTTATATACAATTAGGACTTGACAATTTTAAAACAAACCATTTCAGATTTCAGAATTTTATGCAAAAGATGAAGTACAACATATGTCTTTATTCTATTTTGCTCGAATTGAACTTATTCATTGACATTTGATTAAACATAACATACCTTATAAATGCAAATATGTGCAATTATACATCAATATAAGTGTTGAGTCATCACACGTTATGTATATGCACACAACTAGAAAGCACTTCCAATACAGCCCCAACTATCAAACTCCTCGAACAACTGATGGTCTAGAATTATCACAATATTATCACAAAAATTCTCAATTCACAAACATCCGTATCCAATTCGTAATTCATAAGCCTTAGGAAGTCATTCATTCATGATCACACTAAGTAATTCAACATTGCATTCATCATTATTATTCCGTACATCCTTTATATTATCATCTCCATTAATAATGCATACTTAAACTAACTATTACTCAATTACTTCGGATACCAATTTAAGTTCAAACACAACTTAAATAAGTCCTACCATTTAAGTCCTATTGTAACAGATAAATTAACTGAACCTTATATAGTTCATCAACTGCACAAAACTCACCTTCCTAATAATTTCACACAATTATGAGATAAGTGACCTGAAACCTTCAAATAGTTGTTTTCACAGGATAGGTTTTTGGATCAGTTTTGTATGGCTATTCTAACCTTGAAACTGACGTTTTTAGACAATATGTTCTTCTAAACAAATGTTCCTGTATGTCTTAAGCTTCAAAAGAAATAAAGTTAATTCAATTTAGTTGATTATTTCAAGATTTATATCTAAAATACTACAGACTATTGTCAACTATAGACAACAACCATAACACAACTTCAAGCTAATATTCAAAACCTTTAATGATAGAAATTAAATTCAATTCCTTCATCAAAAGTTGTAGATAAATGTATCTAGTTTAATTTAAATTTAAAATCATCCTTTTTGATATCTACAGGTCAATATATGGTTGAAATACCGATGCTTGTTAAGTGGAACGACACCTTCTAATAAGTATCTAGCATGTATAAAGTTTCTAACCACAATTCTTCATTAATTCAGTACATATTTTATCCACTTCAAACATCAAACAATACATGTTATATCATGATACCAAGTTTAGTACTCCTTTACCTCTTTAAACTTCAAAGAACAACTCCAAATCACTTCAAAGATCCAGTTACACCAACACTTCCTAGCAGTCGGTTCTTATCTAAGATTAAGGTGCAACTTTTAGCACTAACAAGATAATAACACATAAAATTACTAGACCATCTTCACGATAAAATAACTCCCAAAGCTTCCAAGTGTTGATGATTCAAACTTCAACAAAATTCTAGAAGTTAAGAGGAAGAGAGAGTGGTTTCGGTGGAGAAAATGCAAGAGTGGAGAGAGTGCTGCAAAATCACCTAATGGCTTAGGTGATTCAACACTTATTAGTGCTAGGTGTCATTACCACCACTTGACACTTAACACCATAGCATGAAGTCCATTTCCCCTACATTTAAGCTGCCACTTATAACACTCTAATTGAGCCACTTGTGCTCTTATTATGCTTCCATTTGTCTTACCATGAGTGACGCCAAATGTCAATGCATTAGCTACGCCAAATGTCACTAACTCATAGGCTTAATCATTTTAACTTTCATGTACCAACTTAACTTGTATCTTGACCATTTTTCCTAGTCCAAATGTATATTTAAATAACTCAATTCTCTAATGGCTTCAATTAATTCCGATTTACTAACTATGATCCATCAATACTAAAACTCAAGTCACATGCCTTTCACTTTCAAATCATAACACAATTTAAACTCATATCATACATGTACTTTTATAAATATATAACATTTCATCTAGGTTATATTTTACGGCCTTACAGTTCTCTATCTCTTAAAAGAATTTCATCCTCAAAATTCATGCATGATTAGAATAGTTGAGGATACTGAGCTCTAATGGTCATTTCTAGTTCTTATGTTGCTCCTTCAAGTCCATGGTAATGCCAGAGTACTTTCACGAAAGGTATTTGCTTATTCCTAAGTTGTCCGATTTCTTTGGCTAATATAGACACAGGCTCTTCTTCATAAGGCAAATCTAGTTGTACTTGAATTTCTTGCGCAAAAATCTATTGTGTATTATCGAATTGATATCTTCTCAACATGGAAATATGAAATACAACATATAACATGGCCAATTCTTCAGGAAGACTAATTGATAAGCTACTAGATCGATTCTCTTAAAAATCTTATATGGACCAATATATCGTAGACTGAGCTTACCTTTTTTACGAAACCAAAGTACATTCTTCCATGGTGACACTTTCAAAAACACTTTATCACTAATTTGATATTCAATATCCTTCCTTTTCAGATCAGCATTGGACTTCTATCTATCGCTGACAGCTTTCAGCCTATGATGAATAACCTAAACTTTTTCTTCAGTATCTTTCACAATATCAGGCCCGATCATCTTGTTTTCACTTAATTCAATCCAACATAATGGAGTTCTACATCTTCAACCATACAACGCTTGATAAGGTGATATGCTAATGCTAGTTTGATAATGTTATAAGCAAACTCCATCAGAGCCTCCCAACTTCCTGGAAACTCTAACACACAACCCCGAAGCATATCTTCTAATATCTGGATAACCCCTTTAGATTGTTCATCTATTTGAGGATGGAAAGCAGTACTGAACGTAACTTGAGTACCCAAAGCCTTTTGCAGACTTTCCCAGAATCTCGAAGTAAATTAAGGATCACGACTAGAAATAATAAATATCGGTACTCCGTGCAGTCTCGTCATTTCATTCACATATAGGTTTGCAAGCTTATCCAAAGAATAGTCAGGATGAACATACAAAAAATGAGCAGACTTGGTGAACTTATCCACAATCACCCGTACAACATCATGTTTCTTTTGAGTAAGATGAAGTCCAGTGACAAAATCCATAACAATGTTATCCCATTTTGATTGAGGAATAGAAATAGGATGTAACAAACTAGATGGAACCTGATGTTTGGCTTTAACTTGTTGACTTACCAAACACTTAGCTATGTAATCCATAATATCTTGTTTCATACCCGACCACCAGTAATGTTGCTTCAGATCTTGATTCATCTTATTTTCACTAAGATGCATAGTGAAAATAATATTATGAGCCTCAAATAACAACTTCTTTTTTCAGTTCATCATTAAATGGCACACATAATTGAACTTTATAATACAAATCATCATCTCCCTTCACAGAAAATTTAGGTTGTTTACCTTCCCGACTAGCCAAGATAAGTTGTTGCAACTTATCATCAACTTTTTGAGCATCATAAATTTCTTGCCTTAAAGTAGGCTTAGTTTTCAACTAAGCTATTAAAGCTCCTTCAAATTTCTTGCCTTAAAGTAAGCTTAGTTTTTAACTAAGCTATTAAAGCTCCTTCAGATAAAATTCCCCATTCACCATGCTACACTGATAGTGCTGAATTGTTCTTCCGACTCAAGGTATCAGTCACGACATTAACTTTACTAGGATGGTAGTCTACAATACAATCATAGTCTTTAAAAGGTTCCAAAATTCGCCATTATCTTAAATTGGGTCCTTTTTGGGTAAGTAGATACTTCAGACTCTTATAATTTGTGAAAATTCTACACTTTTCACCATACAAGTAGTGTCGCCAAATTTTCAAACATTACTGTTGCGAGCTCTAGATCATATGTAGGGTAATTCTATTCATGTGTCTTTAGTTGTCTAGAGGCATAAGCAATTACCTTTCCATCCTGCATCAAAACACAACCTAAACCATTTTTAGATGCATCACTAAACATAACATACTCCTTACTAGAAGTAGGTTGAGCCAAAATAGGAGCTTCAGTAAGCATACTTTTTAGTTGATCAAAACTATTATGACATCTATCAGATCATTCATACTTCACTCCTTTTCGTAATAGTTTAGCTAAAAGGGATGCTATCACTGAGAATCCCGTCATGAACAGGTGATAATAACTAGTCAAACTAAAAAAACTTCTCACTTCTTTCACATTTCGTGGTGGCTTTAAGTTAACAATCGCTTCTATCTTACTAGGATCAACTTTAATACCTTGAAAAGAGATAATAAGTCCTAGAAAAGATACCTCTAGAAGCTAGAAATCACACTTGATCAGCTTAGATTACAATTATTTTTCCCGCAGGGTTTTTAACAAAATTCGGAGATGCTAGTATGATCATGTTCATTATTAAAATAGACCAGGATATCATCTATAAACACTACAACAAACTGGTCTAAATAAGACCTAAATACTCTATTCATCATATCCATAAATGTCGCTGGAACATTAGTTAACCTGAATGGCATTACTAGGATTTC
Source organism: Erythroxylum domingense (assembly GCA_025594535.1). NCBI lineage: Eukaryota > Viridiplantae > Streptophyta > Magnoliopsida > Malpighiales > Erythroxylaceae > Erythroxylum > Erythroxylum domingense. Next base: position 30,409,524 of record JANQBM010000008.1, read on the forward strand.
ATAATGTCCATAACAGGTCCTAATTTGGTACATCCACATCCTTTACCTGAAGTTAATAGTACCCTGATCGTAGATCTATCTTTGGAAACACTCTTGCATATTTCAACTGATCATACAGGTCTTCAATCCTTGGCAATACTTGTTCTTCACTGTGACTCTATTCAATTGCCTGTAATGGATGCACATCCGTAATGTACCATCCTTTTTCTTAATAAAAAAGACTGGTGCTCCCCACGGTGAGACATTGGGTCGAATGAACCTTCTATCCAAAAGTTCTTGCAACTACACCTTCAACTCCTTCAATTCAGTTGGATCCATTCTATATGATGCTCTAAATATAGGAGTAGTACCAGGCATGACTTTAATAAACAACTCCACTTCCTTTTCAGGAGGGAGTCTAGGTAATTCCTTAGGAAACACATTCGGAAATTCATTCACCACCAAAATATCTAGCAATTTACCACCCTCGTTCTTAGAATCAAACACAAAAGCTAGATAAGCTTCATATCCCTTCCTGAGGAGCTTTTGAGCTTGCATAACAAATACCATATTAGCTAAAGAACTAGAGCAGATGCCATGCAATACTATTTCAGGCTGATCAGGCTTCCTAAGCATGAATATCTTAACATTACAATCAACCATCACCTGATGCTTGGATAACTAATTCATACCTAGAATCAAATCAAATTCATGAAAAGGAAATCTAATCAAATTTGCTACATATTCATTTTCTTGCATCATAATAGGACTATTCCTAAACGCCTAATTAACCAACACACAATCCTTAATGGTGAAGCAATAATTGCCAAAGTTGATGATGTTATTGAAACCATGTTGGCCTACAAGTACAAAATTCAAAGTTATCCTGCTCTCTTCTTCTTTGTAAATAGAGTCCAAAATGAAACATATTATTATGATATAACTAGTTATGTTTCTGTTTGCACTGTATCTCGTTTATATTTTCGTAGCTAGTATTATAATTATAGAAAGGATAAGACTGTAGCTATAACAGACTGAAAAACCTCCATGAGATGAAGAAAACCACCAATGTTGCAACTACAATTTGAAAACTATTTCAGTTGTCATATTATTTGGTTACTCTAGGTTTTGAGATGACTAAGGGCAATGAACGTAGTGTGTGTAGATATGAACTATGCCAAATCAGAATAGTTAATATAGAAAATAGAGAAAATGAGTTGATACTAACATAATTTATTAACATTGCAGAGACGAAATTACAAAATGGGTACTGCAGCAAATTGAAAAGTATCGTCCTATGCCAAAATGAAGATAAAGGAAGTTGTAGATTTGTTGTTCATCTTTGCTACATCTTCCAAGTTGCTGTTTGAGATTGAAGATGGTCAATAAGTTTTCCAGCCATTCAAGCATATCAACCTCTAATACAAACTTAGAATTTCTAAACTCAGAATTGTAGATAAGCAAAGCACCACACTTCACTAACCAAAGTGTAAACTTAAAAGAACATACTTCAAAACTTAGTAACCTTGATGGAACCAAACAACCATGAATATTGATAGTTTTTGTGCTAAATCCATATCATGAATCCTAGTTTAAATTAAGATATATAAAGTATTTATCACTATGAACCCAAAGAAAAAATTAATAGCTCCAAACCTAAACCTACATCAACACGAGTATATAAAACATCAAAGCAGTAAACTCTTCATACTATTAGTGAAGAAATGCAATAAAATCTATATCATCAAAAAGTAACCCAAATGTCAAAAAGATGTAATATTTCACCTTTCTTTAGCCAAGTCTTTGAATTCTTTAGAAAAATGGAACTCAGATGGAAGCTTACCTAACTGCACCCAAGTAGCAAGATATGGAGAATCGAAGAAGAAAACACACAGTAAAGTGAGAGAAATTAACAATAGTTTAAGCCATCCCTAGAGAGCAATTGAAGACAGAGAACGATGAGCTAATGGGAGAAGAAAATGTACAACGAAGTGAGAGAGATTAAACAAATTTTTAGAAAACACCTAACCCTAATTAGGTCAGATATGAAGAAGTGATCATCAGTTGGGGGATGTTCATACCGCTTTTATAAAATGATTCCCTTGGAATGTTGTCGTTTCTTTCTATCTGGGGATGTTCTTACCCCTTCTATAAAATGTCGTAGTTTTATGGTCAACTTATTTTTAATTAACAAAACTGATACAAATTGTTGCCTCTAGTTTATAGGTTATAGTGGGTATAGCACACAACACACATAATATTTGCTCTTATCCCAAAAATGTTATCTAGGATAAATCTTACTTCAAATAATAATATTTTTAAAGATAAAAAAAAGTGTAGTCCAGACTGGTTTAGCCTAATCGATTTGCTTAACTAGAATTAACCAAAATTTAGTTTGAGTTTAAATTTTTTGAACAAAAAAATCTGAACTTCAAATCACACTTGGGCTTGAGTTGTTCGACTCAAAACCCAAATTTTTTAATGTAAAATACCATCATTTTCAATAAAATAACAATGTTTAAACAATAAATAAAGTTTGAACTTGATTAGAAGGAAATTTAGTTTTTGCTAGACATATTCTAAATGCTCATTAGTAAATAGAAAATTTTTATGTTTTAAATGTACATTGGTAAATATCATTTAGTAAATAGGTGACTAAAACTATAGCAACAATTCTAGATGTTGCATATATAAGACTTTATTACAACATTTTTTAAATTCTTTTCCTTTTTTATATATAGCAACAAATTATTATTACCATTGCCTTTGATATTAGTAAAGGAGATACTTTAAAAACTATTGCGTTATATTAAGTTTTAGCAACATATTTTTCAATTGTTGTAAACATATCATTGCCTAATGCTCTTTTCATCGTAGTGACATCAAGTGTTATCATTACCAGAAAATGAGTCATATGAAAAAGGAATGCATGTTGCTTAAAAGTGAGAAATCAAAGGATAAAGGTGAAGATAATAAAGATGAAAAAGATATTGCTATAGTTGTATTCGATGTTGATGTTGTTATTATTGGAAAACATGGTAACCTTATATACTGAGAATCTAGTTTGATAGTGGACTCTAGAACTGCATTTTATTTGATACCAAATCAAGAGTTTTTTCTCATCCTATGACACAAATGAATTTGGTTAAGTGAGGGTGAGAGACTATGGAGTATACAAGGTAATAGACATGGGAGATGTTTGGTTAAAAACCAACATTTGATGTAAGTTGCACTTAAAGAATGTTAGACATATCCCAAATTTTTTGGTTGACATAATCTCAAAGAAAGCTCTCGATATAGATGTATATGAGACTTTATTTGGTGGTGGAAAATGGAGAATCACAAAAGGGTCCCTTATGGTTTCAAAGGGATTGAGTACATATACTTTTTATAAGATATCATCTATGTTGATAGTAATATAGGTTAATACATTTGGAGATCGTAACACAAAATTATGGCATATGCATCTTAGTCACCTAATTGAGAAGGGACTTGACATTCTTTCAAAGCAGAAGCTTCTTCCTATTAAAGGTAATTCATTAAAACCTTGCACTCATTATTTGGTTGGTAAGCAACACAAAGATTCTTTTCACAGATCTCCTCCGCATAGGAGGTCATATGTTCTTGGTTTGGTTTATACTTGTGTTTGCACCATGGATTCCAGAACTATTGGTGGATCTTTATATTTTGCGACAAGTATTGATGACCATTTTAGAAAAGTATGGGTGTTTGTTTTAAAGTCAAAAAACTAGGTATTTTATGTCTTCAAACACTTTTATGCAAGTGTTAAAAGAGAAATAGACAAAAAGTTTAAATATGTCAGAGCAAATAATGTTGGTGAATATAAGGGTCCATTTGAACTGTATTGTAAAAACCACAACATCAAGCTTGAGAATATAGTGCCTATGACTCCAAAATATAATGGGGTTTCAAAGAGATTGAACAAAACAATTACTAAAAAATTAGTTGTACGCTCTTTTATGAAAAATTGACTAAAGCTTTTTGGGATGAAGCAATAATAATTGCAGTGGACTCAGTTAACCTCTCTCCTTAAACACCTCTTAATGGTTATATTCCTAAGAGAGTTTGGAGAGGAAAAGATGTCTCATTTAGTGTTTAGCTAAAGGGAATTCATTCATATCCTAAGAGATCAAAGATTTAAGCTTGATGCGAAATACAAGTAGGGTATCTTCTTAGGCTATGGCAATAAGGAGTTTGGTTACACGTTTTAGGATATGGTTAATAAATAGTTTGTTACATATGAGATGTTATTTTCTTTAAATACTAAACAAATGAAGATATTGGAAAGAATTTAAGCCAATGCCGTTAACTATAAATGATACTATTTTTGGGCCAGAGCTTCCTGTCAGGGTTGCTAATAACGAAGGAGATATAAACATGTAACACCCACATACCCCCTGAAATAATATATGGATGCCACACAAAACAGTGCAAACAAACCAAACCAATTGAAATCTTGTTCAAAAACCAATTCGGGCAAATGTACGTTGTATTGCATTACAAGATGGATTACAAACAAAATACATTATACACATTGAACTTATCACAAGTATGTCTTAAAACCCAATCCATCATGTATTATATTTATTACAAACCTTCTAACACATTCAAACTGTTTCAATTATCAGATACAACTCAAAAACAAACTCAAATATACATTTTGTCAAAATAAAACTCAATCTCCTTCGGCCACTACAGTTGTCCTTGTCCAAATCTTTATACCCTTCTATCTGAACCTACACGGGGTAAATCTACCGTGATACGCATATAGCTTTGTGAGGAAAACTAAACATGATACATAATGGTAACTGACCATAACAATCATATGATAATGACATATACAAATCAGATCATATATAAAAGTGCATGCCAAACGATAAGTATCTCAAAACAGAATATGCCAAAACATGATATATTGGCTTTAAAACAAATCTTACAATTATCAAAGTAGAATATCATGATATCAGAATAGAACTTGTCTATGTCAAGACTGTAATTGAATAAGTTGAAACAAAACTTAATTATTTCAGAACATTGCTTAATTATAACCAAATTGTACATGTAATAGAGTATAAAACAAATTAACTTACCAATCCCTTTTTTTACAGACATGGGTAACAGGGCCAAACAGGAGATACCTAGTGGTATCACAGAATAGGAGAGACTTATATATTAACACTGAAGTGTCCTTATCAAAAGACATCGAAGAGTCAATATGTTGGACCCCGATTTTCTTCTTACTATATGTTGGGGATTAATTTTATTTTGTTGCGATTAGGTATAAATTATAAAGTTTTTGGGGGGTAGAAATTGATGGATTAAAAGTAGGAATTAAGATTAAATTTTGAAAGCTTATGGTGTAAATTGAAATTAAAAGAACAAGAGTTAGTGTAAGGGTATTTTAGGAAGATCACTAATGAAGTTAGAAGTTAAGTCTTAGAAGGAGGGGCATTTTGGTCTTTTTGTGCCTAGTTAATGAAAGAAAGAAGGAAGAATGGGTGATTGTCGTGAATGGTTGGGTTAGAAGAACAAAAGTTACTAAGACAAAGAGAGAAGTGAGTTTCGGTGAAGAAGAAGAGAAGAAGAGAAGAAGAAGAAAAATTAGGGTTTC
>JANQBM010000008.1:30447113-30469219 GCA_025594535.1 Erythroxylum domingense
GCTCCATTATCTTAGGTTATGTGTCGGAATGACCTACGGGCGTCCCGATGCGTATCCTAGGGTAATGGGGTGTTACACTTAACCTACCCAATGACTCAACTTATTCAACTAGTTATTAAACTATCCTATGGGTGATCAATTAACTAGCTGAGATCCTTCTTCTAACTATTCAATTAAAGTGATAATTGCAAGTTTATAGGTCGTCAACTCTCATTGTACAATCCTACACAAATTTATCTTACTCTCTAGATTTTTTGCAAGATAACAATTTAAATCAACAATTATTAAAGACAACTTCATTCAATTCAACAAAATAGGAAATAGTTCAAAAGTAATACCTAAAACTAAATCAGCCTAACATAGTCTCCATAACATCATCAACATTCAAATAAACCATTTTGTAAATAATAAAATTGATAGAAAGTTGAATAACAATACTCCTTCTCTTCTTTTTCAAAATCTGGAAATTTTGATGTTGATGTGCTATTTTCCCCATTCTTGATGATGATCCTTGATTTCAATCCTTCCCTAAGGCTCCAAACATATGTTCTTCACTCCAATGATAGTCTTTCTACACAAGGTTTTTGTCCTCCTTTAAGATGGAGGCTTATTGACGCTTAAATAGTCTAAAAACCCTAAGTTTAAATAAGTGCTATATATTGTCTCCAATTATGATTCCCACGATTGTGGGAATTGGCATGATTCGATCCCACGATCATAGGAATTGGCCACAGATGCACTCCTCTTTTCTTCTTCTCTTGATTTCCAACTTAATCTTCAAGTTGCTCCATCTTCCTTCCTACACAACAACTAGTCAATTCTTACCCTAAATTAACATCCAACACAAAAGAAAAATTATGAAAATCAAACTAAGCAAAACTATATGAAATGAATCCTAAACTATAATAGAAATCAATAAGTATGTAAGAAAACACATGTCAATTACATAGAAAAACATAGAATAATGCACACTTATCAACCATCTTCAATTTCAACAGGGTATGCAGCAGCTGCAAAAGAGTATGTAACAGCTTCAACAGAATATCCTACAATTCCAAAAGGATGAAAGGCAATCTTGGCCTAGTTTCCAAGATGTGGTGAGCCAAAAAAACTCAGGTACATCTCTGGAAGAATTGATGAATGTTTTGATTACTAACAACCTCCAATTTTGACAGAGCCTACAATAGCAGTTGCAACACTTACAGCAGGAAATGAGGCATATAACGTCTAGAAACCAGAACTTATTAAGGCAAATGGTTGAAATGGTAGTAAGGATCGACTACCTAGAATCACAAATGGAAGAAGAGCAGACATATCAACCCGTGGTATACCCAATGGACATTAGTGTAGAAACCTTACAGATTGATGAGGAGCTTGAGAATTTTGAGAGCAATACTCAAGTAATTGCATGTGAACAAGAATTTAAGGAGGAGCTCAAACCAATAAAAGACATATCATCTAGCTCAGAGGTGAGGACTGAGTTTATGATTATTTTTTAGACTAACTCTTCACCTTTATATAGCAGTTTAGAGAAATTAATGAGGAAGAAAAAGGCAAAGAGACATTTGAGATCTTTCTGGAGTGCATGGACTCAGTTAAGATTGAAATTTAGAGGACAGGGAAGATGTTGAGTATGATGGATCATCAACTAAGACCCTATCTTGAAGAATCTCACGCAGAGGAGTCATATGTGAAACTGAAGATCACAATTTTATCTTGTTAGGAGGAAACATGACGTTGAGCCAATGACCCTAAACAAAGGCACTTTTTGGGAGGCAACCCAAGGGAAGTAAATTTCTTTTCTTTACATTTCTGCATTACTTGTTATATGCATATGTGTTTTTGAATTTGTTTGTTCTACTTTTTTTAAGTTTTCAATCAAAATGAGAAATAATAAAACAAACAAAAAAACATATTCTCATTTTCTATTGCTTTTGGAATTATATAGTCATTATTAGAGTGTTAATTGACTAGATAATTTCATATCAACTTTAGCATGTATTTTTACTCTTGTGATTAGTTAATATGCATTTTCTTTAGAAGAGTAGTGATTAGTGGTAAGATAGTGAGATTTTGAGCCTTATTAGACTGACACATCCATATTAGTTTCATTGTCTTTTGATAATTTGTGACCTTCATGACATATGCATCCTGACTTTGCTTTGAGTTTCTATTTAAGATCACATTTTTATCACATACTTCAATATGGAAATGATTAGGCAGTCTTTGTTTCATAAGCTACATTAGCCAAATGGCCTACCCCATTAATATGATTTTTCCCTGGTTAAGCCCTCTTTGAGCCTTATTAGCCTTTCTTTTTGTATCAACATTATTAAATGCTTTATACTTAACCAAATGTCCCATCCAAGCTATAAAGCTAGTGGAACATTTGTGATTGTTGAGTTTGTGGATGTACGAAATTTTAAGTAAGGGGGTGTACATATGTGTGGATTGACTATAATGATTGAGATGTTATTTTATGTCTTATCATTGAAATTCTCATGTTAATGTAGTTTCTTTTAATGTTTATAAAGAACAGGAAAAGAAAGAAAGAAAAGAGAAAAGCAAAAGAAAAGAAAAGAAAAAGAAAAATAATTAAAAAATGTTTAAATAAATGTATCAAGGAGGAAGCACATAAGTGGTTTGCAAGGTTATTCATATATAGTGCATCCTCTTAAAGTTGTATTGAATGGACTATTTGAGTATGTTGAATATAAGGTAGATGTTGGCTTGGAAGGTTAGCTCCTTTATGGTTCCAATATATTATCATCAATTGTATGAGTGATTCCTTCAGATTGATATATGCTTCATATGGTTTGTGTGTCAAAGCTAAATTGGGCTATGAAATATAAATGTTGCATTTTTCATAGCTAACGGTACCCAGTTTTTGATGAGTGTTCACTTGTGCACTTGATGTCACATTGAGTGTTGCTTTATTTCACTAGCTTAATGGCTTTCAAGTTACTTGACCCAAATACATCTTTCCTTACCTTTACCCACATTACAACCTCGAAAAGTCCTTTAATTCATGATTTTACATGAGAACCTTAGTGGTGGAGAAATGAGATGCTATGCAAAGTTGTTGAATGACATGATCATGAATGGTGTTGAGTGTACCCAGGAACATATCTTGTTTAAACACATTTTCTAAGTCTACCATTAGATTAATTAGTTTTTAAAGGTATTGAATGTTGATTGATCGTGAGTAAAAGTTTGGAATGTTAAGTTCTTGCTATGTTTTCGAAAGTTGTTCATCTTTGTTTATGATTATATATTCTTGGAACATATGGGACTTCAGTAAAAGTTTTGGGCCTATGTGCTTAACTTTAATGTTTAGCCCAAGGATGTCCAAAAGCTAAGTGTGAGCGAAATTGATATATGCTTAATTGATTGTTTAATTATTTCATAACACTTAGCAACTAATGACATTAAATTGCTTAAGATACTCACTTTGACTCATATGTGATTTTAGGCACAATTAGGAAACAATGAAGTTAAAGTGAGTCAAAAGCATGATATTTGGGCCATTTTTCAAAGACTAATACTCACTTGTCTTCATAGAGCATGAAGAAGAAAATTAAAAGACAAGAATAAGACAAGAAAATGAAAAAATAAAGAACTAGAAAACTTGCACAACTGTGCATATTTTTCCATAGGCACATACAATGTGAATTTCATGCAAAATAAAGGAGTAGAAGGTGGCGGTTGGGAAAAGATGGATCATGAAACTACATGCAGATGGTGGACATATGCCAAAATGACGTGCAATAGGTGGAAACAAAGAGGCGAAATGGCAGTAACTAGAAAAGAAGCAGAAGCGACGACGCAGCAAATGAAGATGCAAAAGTTAAGAAAGAAGATCGAAATGCAGATGTAGTGAGCCTTTTAAAGATAAAACACAGTCGTACAGTAGTAAAGACATGAGCGTAAGGTTTTAAAGGAGATGTGAACAGTAGAGGCAGACTAGAAAATAATTCATGAAATCATAATAGTAACATAATAGAGAGGAGGTGTAGTAGTAAGAGCAGATAGGAGGGTTTCGGCAACGGTTATTCAATGGGTGCTGAAGCATTTTTCCTAGAGATACCCATGGAGGGGAAACATCTCGATGTCGATTCAGAGGTGACATCAATGTTGATGACCCAGGTTGAATTTATTTCACAATTTTTTATTAATTTCTCTCATTAGAAATTGGTTCTGTTATCCTAGGTTAACTAATTTGGGTTTTGTGTATGGATAATCGTATTCTCTTTATTTTTTGATTATTTGTATATAAAATTATTGGGTATTGTGAAAAGATAATTTTAATAGGTTCATTGAATAGTTTATTTGCAAACCCATTGCTAGAATTTAGATATAATCTGTAATTGTTATGTTGAAATTCATATGTAACAGCAAATTAATGATTTGTAATCATTAGGGATAACACAACCTAGGTTAAATGACACATCGTATATAGTTGTTGCCTTGATTAATTGATTTTCCTAATTTGTAATGCTACTGCATAATTAAATCTGGAGATCATATCATAGATTATTCAGTAGTTAGGTTTAATTAGCGATCGTATCTTGATTAAACACTACCTAAGGGAAAACTTGAGTTAATTATTAACCCACGAGTAATAGTTGCTAGGAGGGGTTTGAGAACAACAAATCAATGAGATGTGTTTAATTAGGATGTAGGCTGAGATTAAACCAAAAAACAGGTCCCTACCGAATTCTCCACTTTTATCATTTTATTGCATGTTTTTTTAATTTGTTTTTATTAGTTTAGTTTTATTTTATTTTCTTACTTCCAAAATCCAAAACCCCTTAACCTAAATACTGATTAATTTCATTTCAACAACTTTACATACACTCTTTAGAGGATCAACCTAGTGTAACACATCACTACCATAGAGCATATGTCTGAACATCCAAAGGACATTCAAGAACATACCCTATGAAAATGGCATGTTAAAGCAATCACATCAACTTATTATGGCACCATACAAAACATAAAGATTTCCAAAGATCAAAACTCGTAATTTCATTCAAAAAATGAAACTTGCATTATCATTACATTTCATAATCCATGTTTATACATAACATAACATTTGGGAGTTTAAATTTCTATACAAAAGGTTCACTATGAAAGGAGAAGCTAAACAAAAGTATTATATCTAGACTCCATAGGTATCAACTGACTAGACCTTTGAGTCTTTCTTGTTTCCAAATTGATAGTACTATACTTATGTTATATCACCTTAGAAGTTAGGTCTCCCTTGTACCTGAAAATCACCGATGCAATTTTGATGAGTTTGCGAACTCAATGAGTGAACCATCATCTATGTGCTTACTTAAGTCAGAACACAAATATTACAAGTGTATTTCCCAATTCAGCAAATGTATCACATCATTCAATATTGAACACTAGATCACAATATACATCATATTTCAATAATACATCATAAACCACAAACATTTCATATAATCATTTCAAAATAATCCAATCATTTATCTCGATCATTCATATTAACACAATTTAGTAATTCTTAGCAATCACTCATATAATACATGTGTGTGTGTGTGTGTATATATATATATATATATGCAAATGCACATGTGACTCCACTTTTATTTTTGCTAATTACGATCGAGCGTCTATTTACTATCCTATATTTTTTGTGGATACCAGGTTGATTTCATATTCTATCCCGTACCCATTGTGGATAATAAGCTTATTAATAACTGAGCCTTTGGCTCTTTGTGCATATTTCTGAGCTTTGAACTATTTTTCACACTGGTCACTCCAGTCAAAACTCCTTTATTTGATCATGTATAACAATGTGATGGAATGCAACAATTCACATAATATGCTATCAATAACTTTCATTCAATGTGCACAATCATTTATCACATTCATCGGATCTAAGTCTGGAATTTAACATTCAATTAAGTACATATTTTCTATATTCACATATGATTAGAAAGCACTTCTAATACAGTCTAAATATCAAACTCCTCAGGCCATTAATGTCCAAAATTATAACAATCATATCAATAACAAATCAATATCTAAAAGCTAATTGAAAACAATTCAGTTATAATGAGAAAACATCTAGTTTAACTCATAGTATGCTCCAGAAAAACTATTGCTTTGATGATTCGGTAATGTTTGGATGCTGACGATCAATTTGTGCTTCTTTATTCATACAATACACACATTTTTGACACATTACGAAGTTGATCATTTATATAATTATTCAATCATACACATGTATATGTGTCATGTTTAATACATGCTTAATTGACTTTCCTGGGTATTTATCCTTAATCATTGGTTTTGATCATTCAAACATTATAGCTTAGATATAACTAGTTTATAATTAGGTTTATACCTTAAGTAAACTTAATTATTCTAAATTCATCCATCACACATTTACCAATCCTTTTCCAGCATTATATATAATCACACAATATCATGGCAAGGAACTAATGCAACTTCCACAATCGTGGTATGATGAATCGAAAGTTCACCATCCATTTCTTTCATTTTTTTTTCCAGATTTTATCCCCTTTATACCAAATTCAAAGCATCTTCATAATAATCTACTAATATACCTCAAATATACTTTAATTATACTCCAATTCTAACTCAAAATTATTCAATTGGCAGCTTATAAAATATTGTCTTTCACGCATCAAAACAAAACATAAACTATCGTTCAGTATCATACATGCAGTCCTAGTCTTTCCCTTTTAAGAACACATTTCTTGGCATAAATTTATCTTCATTATACTGGAAATCCCAATCTAATTCATCCATAGAACAACCTATAATCCACGGTTCTCATACATTAAGAACAACGCATAAAAGTATCCAAGTTCATCCATCATATTCCAGCACACTTCATCATCAACATCATATACAATCCATCCTAATTCAATTGTCATAATCTTTCTATTGAAACATGTCATGAAGAACAACACTTTAATTACTTATTTAGCATCCAATTCTAGCTCAATTCATTAAGTCTACCTAGCCCTTCATATATGCAAGATGATCACAAATTGAAGGTGGAAATAAGTTGGTATTCGGCAAGGATAAAAAACAACAATAATCTAGTTTTTTAGCTATCTTGTGAAGGTTTAAAGCATGTATTTGGTTTGGTAATTTAGCATAGCTCAAGCAAAACATAGGAATGGGAGATAGGAGCAAGTTTTGGTGGAGAGAAAAGAAGAAGATGGTGAATGTTCCAATAGAAACACTTTTTGCATTAGCTTAATTCAACTAGGAGCAAGGTGTCACCATGTTTCAATGACTTATGTCATTAGGCATATAAGCCATTTATCCCTCCACAAGCTACCAAATGTCACCTATTTACCAGTCCATTTGTCACTCAATCATTGCAGTCATTTGTCAATTAATTATCCATGCCAAATGTCACTCATTTATCTATGCCATTTTTCACTTATTTTATAGGCTTAGTCATCCTAATTTTCCATGTGTTAATTTGTCTTACCACTTAGCATTTTCCTAGTCTAAATATACATTTTAATTCGTCCCTTTTTTAATGGTAATAATTAATTCCAAATTTACCACTTGTAACCAATCAAACCAAAATTCAAGACATAAATAATACACAATTCACTTCATGATCATTTTAAACCTTTCATACCCCGAAATATGTCAATTGAGCGCATGTACTATCTTTGTAATGTGTACGAAATCATAATTCATGTCCGTATGCTAATGATATGCTTATGAATGAAATTCATTTCATGAATGCTAAAATGATTTGACTCATATGCAATAATCTAAGGCTCTATCCCTTAATATGGAAAACGAGCTACTACAATTCTCCCCCTTAAGAAATTTCATCTTTGAAATTCTTACCTGATTGATTAAACAGATGGGGGTTATTGTTTCCTTATGTTCTCCTTAGTTTCCTATATGGCTTCTTCTTTCGAATGATTCCTTCAAAGGACTTTAACCAATGGGACCACTCAATTTCTCAATTGCTTAGTCTAATAACCAACTATCTTAATCGATTCCTCAACATAACTCAAATTACTTGCAATTTCAAATTCCTATGCTTGTAACATGTGTGTTGGATCTTATCGATATCTCCTGAGCATACTAATATGAAACACATTATAGATCTGAGCCATCTCTACTAGTAATACTAACTTGTAAGCCAATGGCCCAACTCTCTCAAAAATCTCATATCATACAATTACACGGACACAAGAGAGATGAACATTTCTCAAACTAAAAGAATTAAACTAATCATAGTAACTCCTCGACAACGACATCAAAAACTTAATCGAGTGGGTAAGTTTTATAATTTTTTATCCCTCAATATACCATAAGTACACGGGTCGTGAGTGTAGTATATAAGGTATCGATCCCTTTAGGAGTTAGTGAACTAATTGAATTCTAATTTTAACTCTCAATACCCAATCTAATCATTTTGCTATTGGTTCACTCTCTCGATTTGTTACCTAAACATTCAAATACAGTAAATAATCACAATACCCAATGTATTAACAATAAAAGAAATCATATTAACATTGATTCAAGATCAGATCCCTAAAGAAGTTTAAAAAATCATCATCAAAACCAAAACCATCACTATCAATTCCATCTCATACATTTAAAAGAAAGAATAACAAAGATGAAATGAAAATGTCACTTGGAAGGGTCAGGATGGATCAGGAAGACAGCAGCAACAACAACCCTTCTTCTTCCTTTTTCCTTTCTCCTCTTCTCTCCTCTTCTTCTCCTTCCTTAGATATTTCTCAATGTAGAAAATAGAGGCATAAGAAAATTAGGTTCTCCTCCCCCTTTTGTAGTCTTTTCTAATTAAGGTAAAAACTAGGTTTCACCCGGGCCTAAAAGGTCAAAATATCCCTCAAAAAGTTGAGTTTAGAAGCCAGTTCATGTCTGCTGTCGCGCAGGTCACAACTGTGGCCCCCCAGGCCACAATCATAGCTTGATGAAAGAGTTTTTGTACGATCGTGGCAGACTAGGCCATGATCGTGGCTTATCCAAAAAGGTTCTGTCACAATTGTGGCCTTAGGTCTTTATATGGGCTTCCTTCGAACCTCCTCTTTTCTTTGATATCTGACCTCAAACACTAGCAAATACATCAAGACACCTCAAATACACGAAATTAAAGCTCAATAGTATGCTTTAATCCATATAACACTCAAAACACAAATATCTAACCAACTAACACAATTCTAAACCTAAACATACATTAATTAATTAATTAATGACTAAAAACAGACTAAAATTCCTACTAAAACATCATTCAATCTATAACTATAAAATTTCTTAATGGAAAAAAGGCCTTTATTAATTATTATTAATTGAAGACAATGTTATGTTTTTCATTTTCAACTCGCAAGCTGAAGCTAACAAAGTGGTAGAAAAAGGACCTTAGCATGCATATCAATATCCCATCTTTATTTATGCCTAGCATCCTAGCTTCTTATTGGATAGATCTAAAATTAAAAGCATTTCATTATGGTTAAATATCTATAATACACCTTTAGAGTATTGGACTAATTAAGGCTTAAGTATCCTATCCAGTTTGTTTAGAAACCCCTTATATATGGATGAAAACACAACTAACAGAAAGAGGATTAGCTATACTAAGATATGCATTAGTATGGATATCACTAAGGATTTGTCCAATTACATCTCCATAATGAGATTGAGGGAAAACGACACTCTAATTAAAGACATGGTTAAGGTTTCTTACCAATGAAAACCTTCCTTAAAGAAAGTTAGAGAATGGAAACCTATGGGAGGAAGGTTCATCAAGGGTGACTACATGCAGCTGCTAGGTCTTTAAGAGGAAGAAAGTTAGAGATTTATGTCCCTCATCCCTTGATGAAATAGATAAAAACACAGATATAGAAACTTATGAGATAGCATGAATGAGAAAGAATACTCCTCTACCTGTTATGGAAGATAAAAGCAAAATTTATTAATTCTAATAATACTGAGGATCCAATACAAAATAGTGCCTCGTCTTCGGTTATTGGTGATATTGATGAAAACAAAGAAGAGCAATTCCAAAAGTTACAGAGGAGCAAGATCCAAAGGAGTAATAGGAATAGTTCCAAAGGTAAATCTGTATCTAAATGACTATAATTACATAGAATGTTTATGGGCTTAACTACCTAATGAAGTTTAATGCTTTAAAGGATTTTGTTTTAAGGGAAACCAAGATTAGATAGAAGAATATGATTAAACTTAACAAATTGGGACCTTAATGGAAGGTAATATTAAACCACCAATATCATGAACTAGGTAGAATCATAGAATGCTATAATTTTGATTTGATCAAGCCAGATAATCTTATAGTAGATGAATAAAAAAGAAGAATCTAATTCCTAACGCATGATGTTTCTTTTTGACGTCTCTCTTATGTACGAGTTTAATACTATTTTTTAGAGAAAGGAGATCTGGAACAATCTAAGGAGTAAAAAAAATGCTTGGATTGGCCCTTGGATGGCTTGTGAGGACTTTAATTCAACCTTTTATAGATCTTAAACAAGTGGGAACTATAATATAAAGAATTATAACTTTAATTTCATGGATTGTGTGGAATTTATGGAGTTAGTTGACCCAAAATTTGAAGGGAAAAATTTCACATAAAAGCAATAAGCAGGAATCAATCTAGTCCATCAGGAACAAAAAACTTGACAGGGCCTTACTCAACTTACAATGGAAGGATTGTTTTATAAAGTTTCTAAGAGTAAGTGTATTTTCATAGATCCCTTCTTCTTATGTCAGAGTGGAAGATTGTTTTACAAAGTTTATGGAAAATCCCCATTCAGATTTAATAATTTCATCATCTAGATGGAAAGGTTTCATAAGGCAATTCCTAGAGGTTCGGAACCTGATTTCAAAGGTACTAAGCAATATATATATATGTTCAAAATCTTAAATTAATCAAAGAAGAAGTGAAGAAATATAATGCTACAAGGGTCTAATACTAAGGAGACGATTGAAAAGATCAAAGGTAGTTTAATCTCAATTCAAAACCTTTTGTCCATCGATCCTAGTGATACCATGCTCTTAAGTGAATACCTTGAAGCAATTCATAATCATGTTTCCATCAGTAGACAAAGAGATAAGGTGGATTGGATCAAAGATGGGGAAAGATGTACAAAATTCTTCTTCAATTCACTGATGGCTAAGAAAAATGTTAATAGAATCTCCATGATCGCTCGATCTGATAGGAGAGTTACAAACCATAAAGTGAGCTAGAGGATGAAGAAGTTAAATATTTTCAAGCACTAACTAGTAATTGAAGGGAAATTAGTTGCAGTAAGAATGTTCTACAATCTTTCATCTTAAATAAGAATTTTGGGGAGGAGGCAAGTAATCTAACTAAATCTATCAAAAATGCATAAATGGAAAATATTATATACTAAATGAATGGAATGAAAGCTCCTGGTATAGATGGGCTAAATGGAAATTTTTATTAAAAAGACCTAGGATACCATTAGGCCTATGGTTAAGGATGTTGTTCACGAATTCTTTTCTATTAAACCATTGCTTAAAAAGTTCAATAAGACATTTATATGTCTAATACCTAAGTCCTCCAATCCATCTAACTATAAGGTCTTTAGGCCTATTTCATGCATAAATGTCCTCTACAAGATCATTGAAATATTTCTTGCCAATAAATTAAAATCTATCCTAAATTCTATTATTATTGGAAACCAAGGGGATTTTATAAAGACTAAAAGGATAGTTGACAACATCAAAATTGTCCATGAATTATTCAAGGGTTATATAAGAAAGAGAGCCTCTTTGAATTGCATCCTGAAAATTGTATTCCAAAAAGCATTTGATAATGTTAGTTGGGATTTCTTGTTTTAGTTGCTAAAGGTTATAGGTTTTCCTAATAACTACTTATGTTAGATCAAAACTTGTGTCACATTTATCTCCTTTAGAGCTCTAGTGAATGGACCGCCTATAACTCTTTCTAAAGGGTCAAGGGTTTGAGATAAGGTGACCCACTCTCTCCCTATTTATTATCCAATTGTTAAATTTTAATATAGCAAAGAATTCCAAGTTTAAATTCCACACCAAGTGTAAGCGAATTCCTCTTACAAATTTATGTTTTATAGATGATCTCCTCCTATTTTGTAAATTTCATTTACCTTCACTAAGGTTGTTAATGGAAACTCTCCTCTAATTCAAGAATTTATTGCAATGTCAACTCTGTTTATGTTTATTAGATCTCTCATATGTTCCTAGAAAAAGGACTTATCAAATCCAATAAAAGAATGATGAAATTTTTTTTATGGTCCTCTACTGATTATACAATTAGTAGTGTTAAAATTAAATGGTGTAATATTTGAAAGTCTATTAATGAAGTTTGGTTTAATTTTTTTAAAAATAACAATATTGTAATATATTGAGAAGATTCTATAGTACATTGATTGATAAGGAATCGCTTTGGATGAAATGGACACATTCTTACATATTAAAAGATGTAAGTATCTAGGGTTTAACTCTAAGAACATACTTCTCTTACTTTTTAAAGCAAATATTAAAGTTAAGGGACCTAGTAAAGAGTGACATTTCTTAAACAGTAGGAACTTGGCCTCATTGTGTCATGACAACTGGACTAGATTTGGTCCTCTCATTCAATAGTAAGTTGTTGTTAGAACCTTTAAGAATTTACCTCATCAAACTAAGGTAAGCTTATTAATAGCAATGGAAATTAGGTACATTGGCCTGCTGAATTAACATAATTCAAGCGTAAACACCATCCCAATCCCATTCTAGATTATGTTTGCCTCTAGAATGATACTTACACATTGAAGCTACCTAAGAAAATTTGTCTTGAAAAAATTTAGGAACGAGGCATCACTCTTATTTGGTGTAAAATTGTATGGAATAAACACCATTGACCTAACGTCAGCTTTTTGCTTTGGCTAATCTTGTTGAACATAACTAATACTATGGACAGGCTCTACTATCTTCAAATACAGAAAAAAAATATGTGTTATTTACTATGATGGAAGAGAATAGAAATCACTTATTCTTCGAGTGTGCTTACTTAAAGTTAGTATAGATAGAGGTCTCAAGGTTATGTCAAGTTTGGGGAATGGATACCAATATCCCTAACATAATTCAATGGATTACACACTAAAGAATCCTCTCAAAGAGAATGAAGGCAATCCTCACTCTTATTACTGGTGAGATAGCTAGATCAATCTGGAAGGAAAGAAATTTGAGAGTATTCCTAAGGAAAGATAGAAAAGATAGGAATGTAGGCTCTAGCAATATTAGCGAGCAACTAGTTATGGGGAAGTTTATTGAATACTTTGACTTCATTAGGGCCTGGAGGACCCAAGGTTGATAAGAAAGATCTACTTGTCACTTATGCTAACAAACTGTATCTAGATTTATGGGTTTTTTCTATTAAACCCCTATGGGAGTATTAAGGAATATCCTACTTAGAGTAGGAAATTCCCTCTAAAAATATGTCCGAATTAGTGGTTATCATAAAACCATCAATTGGAATTGTACTATAGGAAAGCAAATCATACCTCAAGCAAACATCATATACAAACGTAATATGAATATATAGTGTACTCACTAGTTGAGTTTCTAAGGAGATTTCTATAAAGTAGCAAAATCTTTAAGTAGAAAACCAATAGATGAGGAAGCCAAACAATGTAGAGGAAAATCTGGAGTTTACATGAACTAATCTCATATTCATATTGATGTATGAAATGAAACAAAAAGGGCATAATCTACCATAATCAGTTGATCTATTACCTAGTATATGAAAATGTTGATAGTTGCTCTATGATGGTTGGTGGATTTTTATAGCTTGGTTGTATTGTGCCATGATGTTGAATTGTCTGGGGTTAAGTTTGGTGTTTTCTAGAGTGTTACACATGTGATTTTTTTTTGAAACATTAACAAATTTCATTAATTAAAAGAATAGGAGTATAGAAAAATATAATACAAGGGCCAAAGCTTATGTGACTGGAGAGTTAAGAATGAAAACCTCCCTTTAACCAAATAATAATAATGATGTGCACCATTTTTATACTAGCTAATACTTTATCGTTTAACAAAGAAGTAAAACACTCCTTTTATGTAAAGTTGATTATGTGAACCTTATGGATGAGACTTGAAACCCAACAATCCCACAATTGGAAGCAAGGACCCAAGAAAGCTAAAAACAAGTTTAAGATAGAAAAACCTTGACCCAATGTGCATAGAAGACAAGAACCAAAGGTATAGGATAGGTTTTGAATGCTACAAGATAATAATCTTGATAAGTTCACGAGTCCACAAAATAACCAAAGAGAAATTAACCTCACTTAATGAATTCTGAATTTTTCTGAAGTGTCTAAAACAATAAAATGCTTGCCTTTATATAGGCATTAAGGTAAGAGCTAATTAAGGTAAGAAATCATCCTAATTGAAAATTTTGATCATAATCATTATTTCATTGAGCTAATTATGATAAGATCTAATTAAGGTGAGAAATCTCCCTAATTGAATGACTTGACTAGAATCATTATTTGATCAAGCTAATCAAGGTAAGAAATCATTCCTACTTTGTTAGGACTACTTGCACACATTCTTGAATGTCTCCCACGAATCTTGGAATGCTTGGAACATATTAGAATAACTTAAACACTCATTAGGCTTTTTAACTTAGCTTGGATTAATTTTATTGTGTCTTGAATACTTTTCAAGCTAATTAGAGCTTGTTTAGTGCATATCTTTTCAATTAGCTCATTTATAGTTTCTTTTATCTTCTTGGCTCTAGCTTTTGTAATTGGGCCTCCTTAAATGCTCAACGGTTCCTTTAGAGCTTTACTTAGGCCAGCTCAGTTATCGTCAGTTGAAGTCTCCAAACTTTACCAAATTAGGGAGTGGAAAATTTCCAATTTCCTCCAAAGAGTTCCTTGGTTACTACATTGCTTCCCTTTAATGACCCGACCACCATTAGGTAACAGTGATCATATTCCTTGTCTTTGACTAGTTGTTCTTCTGTTTGATTCTTCATTCGACTTCAATCAGCTCTTGTAACTATCTAAAGTTCACTCCATCATTAATAATGTTTAACATGTTATAAAATTTGCTACCTTTAAGGTATCCTCATGATTCAACCATACTTCTCAGCTACTTTGCATTAGTTCCCAGCATATTGATAGTTCATTTATGCTCTATAGTATGAATTGCATAATTGTCTGCTTAGAACATTCCATGTTTGGAACCTTCTAAGATTCATCCCCTTCCATAATTCTTCAGTACTTATGGCTAGGACCAACACATGCTTTTTCCAAAATGGATTGGAGGCTTGTGAAACAATTAACAGTTAATTCCTACTGAAATAAAGGTAGGGTTCTCATTCTATAGGTAATGCTCTCTGACTTTACTTCAGACGGAGTTGGAGAAAGAACAGTAAAAAAATATGTGATCCCTTGATTTGTTATCCTTCTTGAATAGGAGACAGTTCCATTTATATTTATAAAGTGCAATTTATCCATCGTAGTAAGTCTATCCTTGATAGTTAGCCAAAGAAGGAAGGCTGGATTGGGTCTTAGGATCTTATTCCAGATTTTATGTTAGGATACCTTCTGATCATTACAATGAATCTTCTTTTTGTAATGTTGCTTTTGGAAATTGTACCCATTGGTTTTGGTTTATTAGGGTAGCAACCTTTGCCTTCTTCATTCCTTGGGAGAGCTATTACTACTTCTGTGTTTTAAGAAAAGGGACTATAGCCTACCCAGTTGTCATGCTATAAGAAAGCTAAGTTTCCATTACTAATTTTCCAACATATTTCATTTTCCCATCTCTTCCCTATTCTTTAGCAATTGATTTAGGAACCAAGCGAATATTGGTATTGTAAATAGGGATTCCCTTTCAAGAAGTAGAAACGTAATCATTTCATCTAATGGGAATTTTTGTCCTCGAGCATTTTTCATAATCCTTTTAGCAGTACGACGCCATTGGTAACCTTAATAGATATGATTGTCAATCCTCCTTTTTCTTTAGGTTTACACACTTCTACCTATTTGACTTTACGATGACCATAACTCCCATATGTTTTTCCCTAAAGAAAGTCTCCCATCATTTTCTCAATGGATTTTACTAACTTTCTAGAAAGGAAAAGAGAGCTCCAATAAGTATGCATGGAGCAAATGATAGATTTGATTAGCTAAACTCTTCCTCCAAAAGATGGAAAATTATTTGTCCATTTTGTAGTTCTCTTATTATGAACCTTCTGAATCAAGAGGAGGCATTCATTGAATGTTAACCTTCTAGTTGTAATCGGAAAGCCTAGATATTGCAATGGAAAGTTTTTCCTGCTTTTTCCAGTTAGGTTGGAAATATTAGTCTGTAGAAGTTCAACACATGAAGATGGGATGAAATGGCTTTTAGTGAGATTCATATTTAGACCTCACATCGAAGTGGTAGTTTAAGAGTTTCCTTCAATTGTTTAGCTCATTTTGGATAAGCTTTAGAGAATGGAACCAGGTCATCTATTTTGTGAGTAAAAGAAATTCTTCTACATCTTAAATGAAGCTTAAAATTAGAATTGTTGGAGACATTGTGTTTTTAGCAATTGAGATGGGGCTCTCATATAAAAGATGAATAGGTATTATGTAATTAGTTTCTAGTTTTAGGACATCTGTCTTTAGCCAGATCTGCCTTCGGGCATTCGGGTTTGATTTTTGGTAATCCCTATATACTAGTCCATTGCGTTCCCGTATTCGGGTTTGATACTGGGTAATCCCCATATGCTAGTTGATTCAAAGGTTACCTTGGGACTCGAACTTTTACCGAATTCTATCTCCAATACCCTTTGTACGGTAATCTCACTAAGGTCTGCTTCAGCAAGACTCAGCCTTCAACGACCCTCGAAGTGTTTCACTCGCTCACTTGAAGAAACAATGTTTAAGAGAGCAATAAGAAAAGATAGGCAACAACGGAACAACAGAGATACGGCTAAACCAACCTTTATATTACTTTCCCTCAAAATAATACAAGGAATGCTCTCTCTCTGAACTAGTTGAGAACAAAGCTCGAATAAGCTATATATAGGCATCCTGACTTAAAAGTCAAGTTACATTCATAATCCCACTAAAACTGAACTGCCTAAGATCGTGCTAAGATCACGTCTATCTCTATCAGATTACATCACGTGGACCAATTAGATGACACTCCTATCTAAATAGAAATCTAACTGATAAGATAGAATCTACAATATAATAGAAAGATAGAGTTTACATTTAAATAGGAAAGTGGCATCCTTATCCTCGAAAATCTCCGCTATCTTCAGACATTGTGTTCCACTGTAACTCTAACTCCTCATCATCGCCATATCATCCAAGATCTCCCCACGATCTTTATCCACTAATAATGCAGTGTGATCTTGCCAAAGCCCACATAGCACACTGGACCGATCTAATGCTTCCCATAACAAGTCCTTTAATCGTGGTCCATCCCTCCGAGCATAGTCTAACTCCTTTGTCAGTCAAGTCCTTAGCTTGGGCCGAGTCAATCTTCACTAGGTCCGAGACTCTACCAAAATTCTCACTAAGTCTGATCACACTCGCCCACGTTTGCCGTGGTGCTTTCGCATGCCTTCCTCATGCGTGTAATCCAGCTAGCCTCCCCCCTAAGGCTCCTCATTGGAGGTTGCTGTGAAGTGCTCCGAGGGTTAAGTGTCTAACAAACCACCCCTACTAGATGGATTTGACGCCCTCGTCGAATTAGTCTGAAGGTAGGCGTTCACCTAGTCTTCAAATTGCCACAAAGTCGTATCTTTCTCCCACGTAACTTCCGCGATAGGTTTACCTTTCCACTGAATTAGGAACTCGGTCCGTCGGTTCTTCTTGTGTTGATCCATTGTCCGTTGATCTAGGATCTTCTCCACTTGATCCTCGAACTGTTTTCTCATAACCGGTGGTGCTCGCTTCACCTGACTCCTATTTGGATCTGATGCATCCTCATAGTAAGGCTTAAGAAAACTTACATGAAAAGTAGGATGTACTTTCAACCGTTCAGGCAACTTCAATCTGTATGCCACGTTCCCCACTTTGTTCAGCACTTCAAACGGTCCGTCGTACTTTGGCACCAAACCCCTATGAACTTGCTTACTCGAGATCTTTTTCCAAATCTGCGAGGTTAGTTTCAACAAAACTTTATCTCCCACATTAAACTCTAACGGTCTCCTTCGAAGATCCGCTTGCTTTTTTATCCATCGAGAAGCTTTCCGAAGACTGTCCCTCGCCTCATCCAACAGTTCTTGCTTCTCAATCGCAAACTTATGCACCGCGGGACATTTGCCACCTGCCCTTTGTTGAGCAATCTCTAATGGAGTGAGAAGCTGTTGTCCCAATATAATCTCAAAGGGACTTTTCTTTGTAGCCGAAGATCTGTACAAGTTATAACAAAACTATGCAGTATCAAGTAAACTCAACCAATTACATTGACTTGCACTTACATAATGTCGTAGGTACTCCTCCAACAAACCGTTGATTCTTTCTGTTTGGCCATCCGTTTGTGGGTGATTTGTCGTTGAAAACTTCAAATCGCAACCCATCATATTAAAGAGGGACGTCCAGAATCAGCCTGTAAATCTGGCATCTCGGTTGCTTATAATATCCGCTGGAACTCTAAAATACTTGACCACATTCTTGTAGAACAGCTCAACTGCAACATCCGAGGGACAAGTCACAGGAGTTGGCACGAAGACTGCATACTTAGAGAATCTGTCAACCACCACCATAATTTATGCTATGTTGTCCAGCTTTGGAAACCCACTAATGAAATCCATTGAAACCAACATCCACGGTCTCTCAGGGATGGATAAGGGTTTTAGCAAACCGGCTTGCTTCTTTCTCTCCGGCTTATCCAACTGACATATAAGACATGTCTTGACGTAACATTCCATGTCATTCTCCATCTTCGTCCAAAAGTAGGAATGAGATAGGAGCGCTAGCATCCGTTGGACTCCTAAATGACCAGCCCACTGCGAGTCATGCGTCTCCTTCAACAACTATTTCCGTAATCCACCAAAACTCGGCACATACACTTGACTACTCTTAGTCATCAAGAGCCCATCATCGTCAAACCAAAACCTGCATACAACACCTTCCTTGACTTGAGAAATCAACTTACAGTACATAGTGTCTAGTGGAGCTGCTGCTTTAATCTGCTCCAACAAGTTAGACTCCACCTTCGTGACCGAATAAAGGGCCGCAAATACCTCCTTCCTACTCAAGGCATCTGCCACGTTGTTGTGCCTCCCCGGTTTATACTCCCACACGAAGTCATCCTCGGCATAAAACTCCGGCCACCGGGCTTGTTTTGCTGACAACTTCTTTTGGGTCCTGAAAAATGTGTTCGCAATATTATCAGTTCGAACAACGAACTTGGTTCCCAACAAATATACTCGCCATGGCTCAAGGCAATGCACCACCGCAAGCATCTCCTTCTCGTGCATCGAGTAAAGCTGCTTCGCACCATTGAGCTTTTGGCTCTCAAATGCTACCGGATGACCCTCCTGTACCAGGACTCCACCAATGGCTTTGTCTGACGCATCAGTATGTACCTCGAACAAAAGATCGAACAAGTGCAGCTTCAGCACAGGTTCGGTTGAAATAGCGGCTTTAAGTTTCTCGAATGCCTCTACACATGCATTTGACCAACACCATTCTTATTTCTTCTTCAGTAAGTCTGTTAATGGCGCCGCTTTCTTGGAGTATCCCACGATGAACCGCCTATAGTAGTTCGTTAGGCAGAGAAAACTTCGTAATTCTCGTACTGTCGTGGGGGCCTGCCATTCAACTATCGCTTTCACTTTCCTTGGATCCATTCTGACCTGACCCTTGCTCACCACGTGACCTAAGAATCTGATCTCCAACTGAGCAATCTCACACTTCTCCATCTTCACGTAGAGCTTGTGCTTCCTCAATCTTTCGAACACTCACCTCAAGTGTTTCACATGTTCTGCCATGTTAGCACTATATACCACAATATCGCCTAAGTAGACGACTATGAACTCATCCAAGAACTCGTACAACACATCGTTCATAAGGTTGCAAAATATAGCAGGGGCATTAGTTAATCCAAACGGCATAACTAAAAATTCGTAGGATCCATAACGAGTCACTCACGTTGTCTTCTGCTCATCACCCTTAACTATCTGCACTTGCCAATACCCACTCCAAAGATCCAGCTTAGTGAACACCTCAGCCCTTGATAACCTGTCCATCAAATCCTGAACCAAAGGTACTGGATACTTGTTTTTTATCGTTACCTTGTTCAATGCTCGATAGTCCACACACATCTGAAGTGTACCGTCTTGCTTCTTCTGAAACAATACCGGGGTGCCGTACGGGGCTTTAGATGGTTGGATGAACCCTGCCTCCAACAACTCACCAAGTTGTTTCCGAAGTTTTGCCAATTCCATCGAGGACATCCTATATGGGGCACGTGCAAGTGGGATCGCTCTAGGAACCAGCTCGATCCTATGATCTACCTCACGAGGAGGGGGAAGAGTATTAGAAAAACTCTTTCGGCATCACCTCCTGAAACTCTCTCAACAAACTTGCAATTGCATCAGGGACTTCCACCACGTGGTTTTCATTGATCTCTCACATGGCAGCAAGATAGTTCTTTATACCTTTCTTCAACCCTTTCTCTATGCTTATGGCCAAAACATGTCCTACCGAAGTTGTAGTCTCCGTCATTCCTCTATCAAACCTACAACTATTCACGTAGAAGTAATTTTGATCATTTATCAACATCATACCTCCCAAATTGGGTACAGCACCACCTTTGCTACTTTGAGAAAATCGATCCCCAGTATCATCTCGAAATCCTCCAATGGTATGATAATGAAATTCAACTTGGCACGTCAACTTCCAATGCTGACTGGAGCATTGTAAGCAATTCCGGCAACTATTTGTGCCTTCCCCACAAGGATTTTAATCTTCATTTGTGCCTTGGACACCCTTGTGCCCAACTTCCACACCATCCTTTTCTCTAGGAAACTGTGGGTCGCACCCGTATCCACCATTACGGTCACGTCTTTCTCCCTAACCTGTATACCCACATACATTAGTCTATCAAAGGGAACCGACTCACTACTAATCGCATTAAGCAAGGCGATCGGATTTAGTGCCGCATCTGCCAAAGTTTCCCCATCTTCTTAGACAATCAGGGCGTTCAGCTTCTCCTTTCTCAGGCACTCTCTGGTAAAGTGTGGACCGCCGCACAAGTAACAAGCAACCTTGCCCTTCTTCGAGGACATATCCCCGTTCTTCGAGCCACCATTCTGCTTGCCCTTGCGCTTGAAATCCTCCTTCTTGGAGTCTTTCTTTTTCTTCCCCTCGGTCTTCTCCTATTGGGCTTGGCCTTTTCCCTTGGAAGAATTTGAGGAGTTCGTCTTAGAGTCTTTTGTCATTCGAAAATCCACCAAGGCATCAGCGGCCGCGATTGCACCAACTACATCCTTCACGTTTTGCCTCAATAACTCTATTTGAGCCCACGGTTGTAACCCAGATAGGAAATTGAACAACTTATCCTCATATGACATATTTTCTGTTGGATCGCCTATGGCCCGAGTATTCACAATACGCAGCGGAATGGACCATACTACACAACGATAAGTATAACCAAAAATCACAACACATACGAAATTATCTCTTGACACAGATTGGTATTTGTTTTTCAGATTTGTAGACGTTGCAGTGCGCGAACATCCTCTACCGGTATCCACACGAGGATGAACGATCCAGGCAGCGGCTAATGTGTGCTAACACGTTCCAAAACACTTTTTGAGCGCCGCATAATTTTTCTCTCGGAAGAAGAACGAACAGGTAGGGCTAGGTGGCTAGGGTTTTCGTCTCTCCTCTAATGAGACATATGTTCTCTATTTATAGAGAAACCCTAATCCCTAATCTTATTAGGAATAAGAATATCATAATCCTAAACCTATTAGAATTATGGAAGCCCAATAAGTTTCTACCCATATTATATCTTATATAATAAAAGCCCGACAACTTAATTCAATCTAGCCCAATAAATATATCCACATATATTTA
>JANQBM010000008.1:30477763-30492181 GCA_025594535.1 Erythroxylum domingense
TCATCAATCAGAACACATACTAGCCTTAATTCATTATCGTTCCACCAATAACGATCGACCAGGGACAGTTTAGAACAGTATTATAATGCTTATAGTTTTACTATAAAGTCACATACTTGACGACATAAGCTTAATACTATTCATGAAATGTAAATCACATTACATAAGCAATATACATGCAAATTTAAAAGAATACTTCATAATATATTATTAATAAGTCAAAATGTCAGTACAAAAATCATATATGATCATTGGCCTAGGGCACACTACTAACATTTTCAATGTCCAGCATTAGAGAACTAAAAGACTTAACATAGTCTCTTACCTATCCATCCCGCTTGAATTTCTTCAAGGCATCTCTCGCGAGCCAAGAAGTATTCATTGGAAGAAACTGATCCTTGAGCTCCTTCTTCATCTGCACCTATAATTCCACGGGAGTTCTACCTGCACGTATCTCCTCAGAGGTCCTCGTCCTCCATCAGAGCTTGGCATCCCTATCTAAGTATATAGCCATCACATTGACCTTCTCAACATCGGGTACTCTAGCAGCCACAAAGTACTGCTCCATATCCCACAAGAAATTCTCCAACATCTTAGCATCTCGCATGCCTTCGAATACCCTAGGTTCATGTACCTTCACAGAGGAAAGCTGTGGTGTGGAGTTTTCAACCCGTTCGACATCTAGAGCTGCAACTGCACGCCTCAGCACTGTAACCTGTAATTGGGTTTCCTCCTGTGCCTTCAACATATCCACCATCTGTTGCTGCAATTGTTGGATACGCGCCTCCAACATCTCGAACCGAGTATTGTGAGATGTGACCTCTTCCTCTCCTTGAGGAATCGACCCAATGAGTGCTTCCACTCTAGACACTCGTTCTATCAAGTTGCCTACTGTCATTCCAAACTTTGGCTCTGATACCAGTTGATACAAAGGTTACCTTGGGACTCAAACTTTCACCGAATTCTATCGCCAATACCCTTTGTACGGCAGTCTCACTAAGGTCCGCTTCAGCAAGACTCAGCCTTCAACGACCCTCGAAGTGTTTCACTCGCTCACTCGAAGAAACAATGCTTAAGAAAGCAATAAGAAAAGATAGGCAATAAAGGAACAACAGAGATACGGCTAAACCAACCTTTATATTACTTTCCATCAAAAGAATATAAGGAATGCTCTCTCTCTGAACTAGTTGAGAGCAAAGCTCGAATGAGCTATGTATAGGCTTCCTCACTTGGAAGTCAAGTTATATTCAGAATCCTACTAAAACTGAACTGCCTAAGATCGTGCTAAGATCACATCTATCTCTATCAGATTACATCACGTGGGCCAATTAGATGACGCCTCCATCTAAATAGGACTCTAACTGATGATATAGAATCTACAAGATAACAGAAAAATAAAATTTACATTCAACTAGGAAACTGACATCCTTATCCTCGAAGATCTCTGCTATCTTTAGATGTTGTGTTTCACTGTAACTCTAGCTCCTTGTCATCGCCACATCATCCAAAATCTCCCTACGATCTCTATCTGCTGATGATGCAGTGTGATCTCGTCGAAGCCCACATAACACACTAGCCCGATCCAATGCTTCCCACAACAAGTTCTTTTGTCGTGGTCTATCCATCTGAGCATAGTCTAAGTCCTTAGTTCGTCAAGTCCTTAGCCTGGGCCGAGTCAATCTTCACTAAGTCCAAGATTTTACCAAAATTCGTACCATGTCTGATCACACTCGCCCACGTTTGCCTTAGTGCTTTCGCATGCTTTCCTCATACATGTAATCCAGCTAACTTCCCCTCTAAGGATCCTCATTGGAGGTCGTTGCGAAGTGCTCCCAAGATTAAGGGTCTAACATTAGTCCATTGTGTTCCCATTTATTTAAATTTAATATAATCCAATTTAATTTTAAAATAATGATAATAAAAATGAGGGAAGAGAAAAGGGACGGAAATTAGGGTTTATACATAGAGTCAGCCAATTACAAATGCAAATACGCCGAATAATCCGGCTCGCGAGAACGAAGATAGCTAGCACCTCATCTTACGTACGTTGTAGTTATAATCTCTGCTCGACTGTTGCGAGAAGCGGTAATTCATCATCACTTGTTTTTTTTAGAAATGTTTAGAAACTAATTGAAGTGTGGTTTGAATTGGATATTAGGGTTCTTTTTAATTGTTTCAATACCCTTGCGTAACCATTGTTAGGTTGTGAAAATGGCTTCAGATGCAGTTGAGGGACAACAGGCGTCTCAGAAGTTGCAAATATATTCAACTTCTACCTCACGAGTCACTCCCTTTTGGAAAGGTACGCATTAAGCCTCTTTATCTCCGTCTCTCTCTCTACTACATGCAAACACAATACAGAGTATCAGATCCCTCTAACTCTTATATTTTCTGTTCCAGAAAAGTATGAAAGAGAAGCTAAGAAGTACTGGGACGTTTTTTACAAGCGACATAAAGACAGAGTTGAGAACATTATCGTAATTGCTTTCATTGTTAGTGATTGTAACTCATCCCCAATGTTTTTGATTTTGTGTTTTTCTATTTTTTTTCCTTTTCAACTGCCTAGTTTTTCAAAGATCGCCATTACTTGGACAAGGAATGGGGCCAATATTTCACGGTAAGATAATTGGAAAAACAAAGAAAAAAGCTGCTCTTAAGAGTTAGTAACTCTATTACCGGTTTGAAATTTCAGGGAGCAGGAGGTGAAAAAGTCATTCTCGAGGTAAATATTTTAGTTCCTTTTTTGGGGTCTGATTCTTTTCTAGTTTCATTCATGTTGATGAGTGGTACTGAATCCCAGGTCGGCTGTGGAGCTGGAAACACGATATTTCCTCTAATTGCAACATATCCGGGTATTTTTATTTATGCCTGTGATTTCTCACCACGTGCTGTTGACTTGGTTAAGGTTCGATTCTTAGTTTATTCCTTCTTACTTGTCACAATTGGATGTTATTGCATGTACTCAGAGAAAAGACTTGATAATTTGAGCTATAAAGAACATGGGAAAAGCTTTAGTTCTGCTGATGAAATTGAAACCATCCAGAAATTTCACGAGTAACAATTGAAAACAAAGCCATCATTTGGTTTTTCAGCACATGCCGATTTTTAAAAATTTTTCTTATGTTTTGACTTTCACTTACATTTCCACTTTATATTTCATGTTGGATTGCTGCAGACGCATAAAGACTACTCAAATGCTCATGTTAGTGCATTTGTATGTGATCTGACTATTGATGACTTGAGCAAGGAAATTTCTCCATCTTCAGTTGATATTGTGACAATGGTATTCAGATCCAAGTTCTTTTTTTTTTTCCCCTACACAAGGGTTATATAATTAGAGAAAATTACGTTTTCAATTATGATGGTTGATAAGTGCTGTTTTATATATGTTCTTTTCCGGTTTTATTACAACCTTAAGTTTAATTATCAATTTCCAACCTTTACTTGACCATCTGTCTTTTTAAGCAGATATTTGTATTATCTGCAGTTTCCCCTGAAAAGATGCCTGTAGTGCTTCAAAATATAAAGAAAGTTCTCAAGGTAAAGTTTGTTAGTTCAAATCATTTCATAAGCTACATCTTACTGCTCAGATGGATTTAAACAATGTCATTGTTTTCTTCACTTTCCCAGCCAGATGGTCAGGTGTTATTCCGAGACTATGCGACAGGTGACCTTGCACAGGTTAATCATTTTTCAGTGCCCTTGGAATTCATTTCCTTTGATTGTTAAATGTCAATGCTTTTTTCATTTATTCTTTTTTAGGATCAATGAGTTCCTTTGTGGTTTATTATTTTGTGTTCTCAGGTGCAGTATGTCCTTTACATTTAGTGACACGATGAAGGACTTCATCTTTCACTTCTTTCATTCTTATTTTTTTTATAACATTTTATGCCCACAAATATAGGTGTACACATGATATTGAAGCAGTTACAGATATCTTCATTACCCAATTGCTTCATGTGGCTATGAGTATGACATGTTTTAACATTAAATTACTGATATCTTTGCATGACAATGGAATTGGTCAATGATGAACATGTTTCCTTTCTTTAATCTGTGTGTTAGTGGCACTAAGAATATATTTCCTAACACAGTTCAAGTTTGTCTTTCGAAACAAAAATTGCATGGATTAATCGATATTGCGCTTTTCCTTTTACTAATTTTTTGAGTTTCTGTCAACTGACTTGCTAGTACCTCCTTTCTTCCTGCAATCATCTTTGTTTCATTTTTCTTACTTCTGTATTTACTATCCACTTCTTCATTTACGGCAGGAAAGATTCACTTGCAAGGATCAAATGATCAGTGAAAACTTCTATGTCAGGGGTGATGGTACTGTAAGTTTCTGAATGTGAGCATCCATCATTAGCTGTATTCTAGTTTAACATTAATGTGTCATTAACATACTTTCTCTGGTCTGTGATCTTTCAGCGGGCTTTCTATTTCTCAAATGTCTACTTGACAAGTTTGTTTAACGATAATGGATTTGATGTTGAAGAACTTGGTTTGTGTTGCAAACAAGTTGAGAATCGATCTCGTGAACTAGTGATGAATAGGTAAATGACAAATAGGAACTCTGCTTGTGGATCATGGATCTAAATTTTATGGATCTGAATTTTATTTACGTTGCTGTTTACTTGGAATTTTTCTGACACTATTTGATGTACATGTCACTTCTGTATCAAGGCGGTGGATCCATGCTGTATTCCGAGTTTCAAACTCTTCCACCATCAATGAAGCAAAAAATGAAGACCTACTCGGTCTAGGATATACAATGCCTAAAGAAAAGAACTGTTCAGGGGAACTTTCTGATAATTCTGAAGTTGACATATCTGAGGGTTTGGGTGCTGAAATGTTTGGCGTTTTCCCTTGCAATAACAGTGAGGTAGACATTAACCTGTCTCTAATTTCTCTCGGAACCCCATAACTGCTGATCTTTTAGAACTGTGATTATGCTCCTGAACGATTCTTTGAAGTTGTGCAGGACTTTCTATGTAATGGGGATAAATTATTAGGTTTCTTTTTCTTTCTTATTTGTTTACTTGTTGAGAATCAACTTAATTGATCTTTCTCGGTTTCTCCAAAAGGTTATCGAGATAAAACTTGGTCACCAAAATTTCAAGATCAGTGTACTGTCAAAAGAGTACCAGCACATATATAAATCAACAGGCTTGATGCTCTGGGAATCAGCTCGTATGATGTCTGCTGTGCTAGCAAGAAATCCCACTATTGTTGAGGGGAAGAAGGTCTTGGAGTTGGGTTGCGGTTGTGGGGGCCTCTGCTCTATGGTTGCTACTCAGTCGGCCGACCTTGTAGTAGCCACTGACGGAGATACATTAGCACTACAGATGTTGACCCAGAATGTTGCTTCTAATCTTAGACCACCGTTCTTAGATAGACTAGTTACAAAGAGACTAGAGTGGGGAAACAGTGAACATATTGATTCCATCAGAGAAATTAACTCGGAAGGTTTTGATATCATATTAGGCACAGATGTAACATACATTCCTGAAGCTGTTGTGTCTTTGTTTGCAACTGCAAGCGAATTGATATCATCCAGCAAAAATGGCAAAAAAGATGAAGAGGCTGCATTGATTCTCTGCCATGTTGTGCGCCGAGTCGATGAACAATCCATGCTTTCTGCGGCCAGTCGATTTGGGTTTAGACTAGTTGATAAGTGGCCAGTGGGACTATCGTCCAATCCAGCCCGAAGTGTTGGAATGAATATCAGCTCTTGGTTCCCTGTCAGTGGAAGTGATGAGTATATCCCAAGTACGGCATTGAATATTTTGTACTTCTGCGTTTGATGATTTCATATTGTTTTCAATTTTTTGTTTCTTTATAAAGTTATTGTTGGCGAGATTCAGTTTAATTTAAAATCAATTCTTTCGTAGTCAGTCCAATGGAAACTCTTTAGTTTTATTCCTTAAGGCTTATCATATAAGGCAAATGGAAACTCTTTAGTTTTATTGATATAAGCTCCTCGTACTTTGATTGTGAGAAATTCCAATATTTCATTCAACCTTGAGCCAACTACTTTGGATATGATCATGTATAGTGTTACAGTAAGCTATAAGCGTGAATTCTTTGAGTGAATTATCATTAGGCATCTTTGGTAGTAAAAAAATGTGAGTTTTTCTTATTTCCTTTAGTATTTTTCCAGAGTTAAATAAGTTTGTGATGGTTTTTCTTTTTACTTGTAAGTTTTTCTTATTTCCTTTAGTATTTTTCCAGAGTTAAATAAGTTTGTGATGGTTTTTCTTTTTACTTGTATTTTTATCTCGCTTTAAGATTATTTAAAGAAAAATGCATTGAACCCATATAAAACTAGAGCTTTGTTAGAATTGAGGCTAACTAATGCTTTTTTACATCCATAACTAATAAGATCCTGAGTTTGTTCTACAATTATTGCTTTTGGGATAAATGAGTTAAGAACCAATAAGGAAGGAAAAAAGTTTAAAGAAGTCCCTAAAGTTTCCAAAAGTACCTAGGGACCTCCTCCTTATCTACTTGACTAGGTCTAAGATTTTGTTTGTATTTATTCTAATTAATATGGAAATTAAAAGAAGGTAGTAACTCCATCTTGCATCCATGCTTCAAAAGGAAGTTGTGAACATTAAGTGCTTTGACATAATTGCTTAGAGTAATCCTTTCTCTTTTATTTTTTTTTTTTTTGGATCCAAGTGTATATCATATTGTGCTTGAGTAAGCATGCTCTTGGTCTCTTTAATGTCAAGGCTTTTGCTATTTGCAAATTTTTGATATAGTTCCTTGAGCTCCTTTTCCTACTATGTAAAGCTCTTTGATACTTTTATATTGTTCAAATTCCTCTTACCCTTTGCCATAATTGTTTCTATTGCCTCCTAGAATTCCTCAAGTTTTATAAGGTATTTTGTGAACCTAAATAAGGTGATTCTAAGCATACTCTTGGTCTCTTTGATGTCAAGGCATTTGCTATTTACAAATTTTGTATATAGTTCCTCGAGTTCCTTTTCCACCATTTAAACCTCTTTGATACCTTTATATTGTTCAAATTCATCTACTTCTTTTGCCATAATTGTTTTTGTTGCCTCCTAGAATCCCTAAAGTTTTATTGGGTAGTTTGTGAACCTAAATAAGGTGATTTGAATAGAGCCTCAGCCATATTATGAATTTCATTTAGTGAGTGGTCTGAGGTGAGACAATTAACAAAAATAGCTTTAATTCCCTAAAACTTCATTTGCTATAGATGATTTACTTGAGCTCTTTTTAACTTCTTTCTCATAAATCATTTTCTTTATTATTTCCATGTGAACAATTTTCCCTCTCAAGTAGAATTTATAACCTCTATATTGATGCTACATCTATATTGATGCTACATGACATGAAATTATAACAAGGTCCTTTCAAGTTCACACATCCTTCTAATTCTTAGGTGTAGAGAATAATATTAAATTCTCCAAGAATTATTTGTAGAGTGTTCATATTTAATTTTTTACTTTCCAAGTTCTTCCATACGACATGCATTTGAAAAGATAAATTTGTAGCATATTTAATGGTAAATTATAAGCCATATTCATTCGACTTTAGCTCAGTGAAAATGTGAATTGCTTGCTCTTTAAGATGATAGCCAACTATCTCTAACTTGTAAGGGCTATAAGCTACTACAATCCTCTCTAGTGAGCATTATGATTTGTGATGATTTTCTACTTACTCCTGATGTAAAACCTGAACTTTTTAAAATAAATTTCCTTTAGTTTAGTTTCCAAAAGGACAATCAAAATTGGCTTTATTAAGTGCAAATAATCAGAAAGTACATGATATTTTTTAGGGCTGTTAATAACCGTAACTTTCTAAGCTAAGACTGAGGTTAGAGAAGTTATGGAGATTTTTGGTCCCTTAGCCTTAAATTTCCTGTCAAACTTCCTTTTTAGTTGTGGAGTGAAAACCTCTAAGCTATCAACAAGTTCATCTTTTCCATTAGTGGGGTTAAGTTCACCTGAGATTTCTGTTACATCCTTTTTATCCTCTCCTTTATGCCTAAATAAGTTACTGTCCAAGGATTTGCTTACGTTTAACTATATCTAGTTTGATTGCTTATTGGTGTTTATTTTTTCAGATAGTGTATATTCCTTATCATAAGTTTCCTTAAAGATTTCCTTTCCTTTCCCTCTTTCATCCTTTATATTTATATCATTTAGGAGTTTAATAATTTCAACATCCTTATTTCCCTTATCATCCCAGTATCGTTAACTTATAATAATCATCCTTAGAAAATGTTTTGATTGTCTCCACTCCCTTTTTAGGGTAGTTTTCTAATGTAATGATACAAATACTAAGACTTATCTCCTCTTGCTCATTCAATCTTATTATAGGTATCATTTTAAGAAGGCTTTGGCTTATATCAGTTTGTAAACAAATCCTCGCATATTTATTTCTTTATATTACATTAGTAATTTCATCCATATATATAGGTATTCTTATATAAATAGCAAGGTAAACTCAACCAATTCGAGTGGAATATTATGAATATTGATTCAGAATGGTAATTACTTCATTTTCAATTAATATAATTGCATGCTAGGTGACCACTTCTGTAAGAAAATTAGTTTATCATTCAAGTGTAAAGGGCATTCAAGTACAAAAGGCCTGCTTCTTGAATTCTTTGTTCTTCTTCTGTTGAACCAAACTTGAAAATGAAGAGTCCTTGATCATTGACTAGTACTTCCGTTAAACCAAAATCTTTCCAATTAGTAAGAACCTAATCTTGCATCACAAGATATTTAGGTCCTCTACTTACAAAAAACCAAATAAAGAAGCATTCAATTTGTACCCTCGTTACTTTAGGATTTCCTTAGGAGTTATAATGTTATATCCTTCAATTCTAAAGGGAGTGAAGTAGCTTACTTTATTTTCTTGGAGAAGCATCTCCAATGACCCAAATTTATGTTCTTGTATTATTAAGGTTCTTGTATGCCCCTTCAACATATACACATATTATAGAGACAGATTCAATTAAAAAGTCTTTTCCTTGATCAATTTCCTAAGATTCTTGAGAGATCTTTGTCACCTCTTAACTATAAGATAGGTTTTGCAATCCTTCTGAAAATGGATTAAAATGAATGTTTGAAGGTTAGAGGTCCATTTATTTCAAGAAAGAGCAAAAACCATTAAAAAAAAAGAAAACAATTCTTAATCGAGTAAGGTGTGAAACTAATTAGTAGGGAACAAAGAAGAAATGCCAAAAGTTAGGGAAGAGGTATAGAAAAAGGTGAGTGGATAGCTAAGTAGGGAGATAATTGAGCAAGGAAAGTTAGGAGGATAACATTGTAATTAGCAATTGTTGAAATGGATTGAAGGTATTGCTAAAACCAACAAGGCAAGCTCCTACATATGAATAGAGGGAAAACTCAAAAGTGATGATATTAAAAGATATAGATTTGTAAAATAAAAAGGTTAAATATGTAAAATAAAAATAAAGATCTGTAAAAATATAGATCTCAAACGTGATTAGTAGATTTATAAAAAATGAAAATTAGGATGAGAAAGGGATACACGGTGACAAATTAAAATTTAAATAGATAGAGAATATGAGAATAAATAAAAATTTCAATGTCTTTTATTTTAATATATTATGATAAGTTAGGGTTAGCCTATTTGTGTTAAGATAAAAATTATTTGATAACTCTTTTGACACAGTTATGTGATAAACTGTTATTGGTATGAAACCTCATTTTAAGTGAATATAATTAGTTTTCTCCTTATAAAATGGATTATTTGTTTTAAATAATTTTCAACTTTCAATACTAGTTTTTCTTTTTTAATTTTTCTCCTTTATGTTGTAATTTTATTTTTTTTAATGAAATTTCTTTGATTATTTTAGTATTTGTTCAAATATTTATTTCATTGTACTTATTATAATACAAAGGTGTTTACATTTTTGAATTGTGTATTTAGGCTAGTATCATCTTTGTATTCATGATTCAATTTATTAAAAATATTTTATAATTTGAATCAAAGAAACTTCTTAAGGTAATGATTGTTCTTGTTCAAGTTACAACTACCTCTTCTCGAATTCAAGGTCCATTCGTATGCATGTCCTTTCAATTAGTCCACAATGAAATTAATATATGGTATAATTGCTATATTTAACTAAATCAACATCAAAAACACTGAAAGATATTTCCCATATTTAAAAATTCAACTCAAAAAGAAAATAGAATCAATCCATACAAAGATAATAACTAGGTTTTCCTTGCATCTATACATAATAAATAATAACCAATCATCATCCTATTCAATCCAACAAACACAATTAACATAAAAATAAAAAATGAAGAAGAGTCTATTCAATCTCGAATTTTCATAGTGATCCACTAAAATTAGGTCTAATGGTTAATGTGGAAGAGAATGTGACTATGATTATGAAAAATGTTAGAAGTAAGCTAACAATTCCTCCTCCATTTAAACCAATCACCAATGATATGCCTTGAGAACCTTAGATGTTAGGTTTTTCTATCCACACTGCTTCTCTATAAAAGTGATATGTTACCTACCATTGTATTCCTTACTAATGATATACTCCAAGTTAGTGGATGATAGATTTGTAATAAGGAAAACTTTGGTAACATAAAACGTAACATTCCGTCTCCTAAATTGCTGAAAGGTTTAAAATATGAGATTACTTATTCATAAGAGTGGGATTAGATAGAATGAAATTGGTACCTTTATGACATGCTTTTATAATTGTGTCCAAATGCATAATACTAGCATACACACAATAATTTTGAAATAGACAAATTACACTTAATTGACATATTCTAGGGTATAAAACTAAGATGAATGTAATTAATGACTAAGCATACTGAATGAGATATGAATGTGTATTTCCAATGTCTGGTACTTTGGTTTACCAATGACAAGAATTGATGGTTTATAATTAGTAAATTGGAATTAATTGTTACAATTGTGAGATTTATGAATTTATGTGTATTTTTTTTGGACTAGGAAAAATGTCAAGTGACAATTGAAAAATGTCAAAAGAAATAATTGATACATGGTAATAGAAATAAGTGACAAGTGGCATTAGGATTTATTGATTAGTGGTATAGAAAATTGGGTGACAATTGGTTTAGAAATTGGGAGACAAATGGATTAGTTATCAAATGACTTTGGGTACCATAATTAGGAGATATTAGTATGATTATTTATGTAGTAAGTGTCATGACACTTACCAAGTATTAAACCCACGATATTTACCTATTGGAAAGACCATCTTCATTTGTCTTTCACTTTGTTAAATGCTCTCATCTTCTTCTTTTCTTCTTTCGATTTACGACATTCACAACCCTACTCTCAACGTTGAGTTTTTGCTATCATCTTTCATTACTTCACTCCAAGATCTTTGTTATCTCATCTTGATGATGAAAACCTAGCCTATTATACCTTGAAAGTTGATGATTATGTACCATGGAGAAGCTAGGATTACTTGAAGATTTGAGAAGGGCTTGGAGTTAAAAAAGTAGGTAAGATATGGTTCTTCATGGTTTGCTTTAAATAGAAGCATTTATAATGATAGTTTTGAGATGGATTGATCATGTTAATGGAGTTGAATGTGTGCTATAACGTGGATGAAAAAATGGAGATTTTCATGTTTTGTTTTTGTATTAATGATCAAAAATAGATTATGAGTTACTTTATAGATGTCTTTGAGTTGGAATAGGGGTGATTTTGATGAGCAAATGAAGTAGAAATGATGGACTATGAATAAGATGTTTTTGATGTATTATGAAAGAGTTAAAATCTGAAAAAACATAGAAGAATTGACTGGGAAATTCACAGATTTCACATCCCATGATTGTAGGAATGCCTCCATGATAGTGGGAAGTGAATTTAAGGCGAAAAGCTTTTGGATGAATCATCCCACAATCATGGGAAGTCCCCCACAATCGTGGGAATTACATGCAAAGTGAAATGTTGTATTTTGAGTGATGTTTGAACTAACTAATGATAAGATACTTTCCTATGGTGCATTTAGACTTGATTGAGGCTTGAAATTAATCTAGTTTGAGGTTGAATAAGTTGATAAAGTGTTTGATAAGTTTAGGTTATTAATTAAGGTTATAGCATAATAATGGATTTATGATATTAATGTATATAAAATTTAGAAAATTTTGAGTGTTATAAGAATGAATGTGTTCTTAGGAAAGTAAATGTGACCCAAAGAAAGTGAGTAAGGTGTACTAAGTAATAAAGAATGAGAATTTGGATATTATGTGATCATGTAATGTTATAATAACATTGGAGAATGAATGATTGATGATATTAGAATGGGCAAGTATTCTTGAGGTATAAACCTAAGAGTAAACTAGACATATCCAAGTGATAATGTTTAAATGATCATGACTTGTGATTAAGGATACATATATGGGAAAGTCATTGAGCATGCATTGAACATAACACATGTACATATGTGTATGATTGAATAGTTATAATTGATCAATTTAGTAATGTGTACAATATGTGTATTGCTTGAAGATAAATGCACAGGATTGAACATCAATGTCCAGACATTTCCAGATCATGAAGCCAATAGCTTATTTTGAGTGTACTGTGAGTAACCTAGATGTTTCACATTAAGGTTGATTGTATCTACTTAAATTTTATTTATTAAACTGATATTTATGTGAATGTGATAATTCCGGACATTGATGGTTGGAGGAGTTTGATAATTGAGATTGCATTAAAAGTATTCATAATTGAATGTGAATTTGAAAGAAATATGTGTACTTAACGAAACGATGAATGCCAGACTTAGATCCGATGAACATGTGAAAGTGAATGTGTGTAATAAATGAAATTGACTGATTGCATATAATGAAAAAAATTAATGCATCTCATTACATTGGAATGCATGATCAGGTAAAGACAGTTGTGATCGGAGTGACTAGTGAAAAAGAGCTTAAAGGTTACAATGTGATTAAAGAGCCACAGGCTCAATATTATAATAAGCCTGGTATCTACAACAGATACGGGACAGTTAAAAATGCGCTAGGTCACAAAAAGTAACAATGAAAGTGAGTCACATGTGCATTTGCATATACAAACTGATATGAGTCATATGAATGATTGAATGAATTGATTGTACTGTTCAAAAATGGAAATGTGAAAGGATGCATTCAAAATATAATTTTTAAAGCATGAATTAAAGTGTGAATTGATATTCAATATTTGATTATATGACTTGAATGTGAATTTGATTGTGAACTGTCTTTGTTTTTTATATGAGTAAGCACATCAAGGATGGTTCACTCATTGAGTTTGCAAAACTCACCAAAATTGTAACATTGACTTTCAGGTACGAGAGAGGAGACTTAGCTTCTAATAAGTTCTAGAAGAAGTTTAGTACTATGGTTTTGGAAAAAACAATGACTCAAAGGTCGATCAGCTGATAATAAGGAGTTTATTTAGAGTACTTTATATAATTCCTCATTCATGTAGAATGTTGTAAAAGAGTAGTAAACTTTTATATGTTTTTGCTATTGTATATATAGATTTTATAGTGAAATGCTAAAATATAAACTATGTTTTATAAATGAAATGAGGAATTAAGCTTTTGAATAATTGTGTTATTTGTATGATGCCATATAAGTGAAGTTGACTACTTTGACATGCCACTTTCATTAGGGCATGTGCTCGAATGTCCTCTGGATGTTCAGGTTAGTGCCCGGTGGAAGTGAGGTGTTACAGTTTTTGGTATTAGAGCCCAGGCTTAGTATCATACATGGGCATTCTTCATAATTATGTCAAGGTACATGCATCTTAAACATGTCTAGCATGTAATGGCAACTGATGGCCAATTTGAGTCGCATTTGTATAAGTCACACGTATGGACATTGGTTAAGAGTCTGAGTTATTAGAAACAATGAGAAGAATGATGATCTGTTAAAGTGTGAAAAGATGAAAGTTTGTGTATATTTTGAAATAAAAGATGCTATATGGTTCAATATGTTGGGCAAAGACTCAGTGTATTTGTATTTGTATTTGTGGTTATATCAGTGAATATGATATCAGTATTGTGTTGTGATTATATACTTTGAATTGAAGTGGATATGAATACATTTACTTGAATTGACTGAGAAAGAAATAGAAATACAGGTAGGAATGACAGGATTGAAAGTGTACAAGTAAAGTTGGAAGAAATCAAAATTTACTGTGACATTGAGAGATTGAACTTGGACATGGAATGGTTGCATAATTATTGTGATAAGAGTTTATGATTTAGTATGAGGTTATATTAGTGGACTTGAGATCAAAATTTCATGATGGTTATGTATTTATATTTCTTAATTGATTGAGAACATATGTGTAACACCCCAACTTCCGCCGGACCCGAACCCGATATCGATAGTGATACCCGGATCCGTGCCCCACGAAGGTGGC
>JANQBM010000008.1:30496861-30514215 GCA_025594535.1 Erythroxylum domingense
TGAACCTCTCCGATTCAATTTATCACTCACAAGACATATTTGCAAAA
Organism: Erythroxylum domingense; assembly: GCA_025594535.1. Lineage (NCBI taxonomy): Eukaryota > Viridiplantae > Streptophyta > Magnoliopsida > Malpighiales > Erythroxylaceae > Erythroxylum > Erythroxylum domingense. Next base: position 30,496,909 of record JANQBM010000008.1, read on the forward strand.
ATTTCTCATTTATTCACACTTATACCGGGACAATTGTCATGAACGCATGTAGAATAAATTCTTATGTGCACATATCACTGTTCATAAATGCATGAGCATGAGATGTGTTGATTTACCACACTTGGACCCGTTTCTTTTGTCCGACCCGTTCTCTGAAAACGGGATGTTACAAGATTTTATTTAATTTTGAACATAGTCTATTAGGCTGTGAATAATCATTAGCTCACAAAATTAGTGAATTGGAGTTTTTGGATAAATATACAGCTTAATTAAGATTTAGTGTAAGTTTAGTACCCTATAGATTGTCACTTACATTCATAATTTGAGTCCTTTCAACTTAAGAAGCTTTACTAGTATTTTTCATGAAAACGAGTAGCTAAAATAACAAGGTAGGCAATAAAAAATGTTTGTTAAATAAATAAATATTCTGCTAACCTTCAGGTTATAAATAGAGCTAGTAGCCAGTTGAAAACGTGATATAGTTGAGTAACCGGATCAATATGAATCACAAATGTGTGTCTTCGCGTCAAAAAGCTATAATGACATTTCAACCAAGCTGTTTAATAAAAATGACTTAATCAAGTAACCTAATCGACATTCATCACCAATTTTGCCTCCGGGTAAAAGACTAGGTCCTTTTGTAAAAAAGGTGTGATCTTAACAAAAACCTACTAGACTTATAATAATCTTGACTTTTCATGAAAATATACTTAGGAACAGTTACAGAGTCTGAAGGACCAAAGAATTATTAATATGTGTATGCAATTGGAAAGGGTAAATAAATTAACACTTGGATCTCAATTAATCTATATTTTTAGTTCAAAGCCCCTAGACATAGATTTTGCATTTTAATAATTTAATATAACTTGTATGATTGTGTTTAAGATTAAATCTATTTCAAGAAGTTCAAGCCATTGCATCATTTTTGCATTGTGTGTTATACGTTGTTATATGTTTGTTATTTTGTTTGCTTGAGGACAAGAAAATGTTTAAGTGCGGGGATGTTGATAGATATGATTTGCATCATGTTTTAGGATTTACTTTGTTATGTATTAACTGTTAATTTGAGTGTTTACTGTATGTTTAGGTTAGAATTGTGTTAATTTATGTGTTTAAGTGTTTTTATGGGGTTAATATAAGTCTTTAAGCTTAAATGTTATGTTTTTTAAGTACTCTGATATGTTTGTTAGTGTTTCAGGGCTAACATCAAAGAATGAAGGAGTTTCGGAGACTTTCGGGTCAAAACCATGACCCACGAATAGGTCAAAATCATGATAAAGACATATGAACTAGACCACGATCGTGAGGGACATGATCGTGACAAAAAGACTCTACCACAGCCCACAATCATGGCATTTAGGCCACGATCATGACAGATTGCCACGATCGTGGCTTGTGTTGGACAGACATGCAAATAAGAGAAAAAAATTAGGTTTTAAGGGATTTTTCGGACTATTTTGACCATGGAAATAACCTAAGGCTGCTAAGATATTAAAAGAAAATGACGAATACAAAGGAGGGAGCTTTTGATCAGCCACCACAATGAAACCCTAAAGTAGAGAACTTTGAGAGATCGAGAAAGAGAAGAAGGAAGAGAGAAGAGGAAGATGACACAAACTTGACGTGCTTCTCAGAATAAGAAGCTTTCCAAAGTCGTGGCCTCCCATTGTCCATTCGAGTTCTATTTCCTATGTATTTCAGTTTTATCTGATTATAGAATTGAGATATATAGTTTGATGATAGAATTGAATCGTGATTGATGTTCTATACTCACCTTTGGAATATTATTTTTGATTTCATGAAATATGATTGTTTTATGTGTTTATTGAATTAATTGTGGTTTAATTCTGGACTTCATATCTCGATAATAAAATGAGAGGGTGAATCGAAAGAAAATGATTAAATTGGGCTAACGAGAGTTAAATTAAATTAGGTTGGTAAATCTTATGTAGAGAGATCACATATAGGCTTCCAATTGTTTGTTAAAGAATGTAAGAACTGATTAGGTTTTGGATAGGTTGTTATTTGAGAGATTACAACTTCCCATAATCTGATTGGGGTTTATGCTTTAGGGTTTAATTATAACTTGAGAGAGATTAATTGACCTTAGGATCATCTAGAACTTTTAATTCGATAAATCATAATTAGTTAGGTTAGCATTAAAGATAGATAATTTTCCCTTTCTCTCTTTCGGTTAACTCACTAGGTTGAATTCTAGGGTATGCTATCATTGTTCAACAAATCAATCAATTTATGTTTTTTGTTATTCATTTTAATTTGAAATTGTTAATCGTTGTTTGTTATTGTTTTCATTAAATGTTAATTGTCAATTATTGTTTTGTTGTTTGATTTGGTTATTCGATTTATTTAGTTTTTGTGTTTAAATTCATTTCTGTTAAATATCTGTTTAATACTTTCTGACCTTAGATTTTAGGATTAGATTATTCCTTCTCATGGGATTGACACTTTAGATACTACGTGAACAACCTGTGCGCTTGCAGAAATATCAAGGTTTTAAAATATTAAAACTTATTATATAGGAACCTGTGATCAGCATACATCTAACTTGATAATTGAAAGTTATTAGAGATTAGTTAAGGAGATTGAGGTAATTTAGTTTATCTATTAAAAGTGATATTTTCTTGTGATTTGTTTGCATTAGGTCAATAGATATGATCGTTGATGACTAAATTAGTTAAACTTGATTGAATAGTTTTTAAAAGGATGCTTAGATTGAACAAGGAGCTTATTGTATGATTTATACACAATTTGAGTTTTGAGGTTGGGTTATTGAGTGGATGATTAATCCATATTGATTTTGAATTATGTAAGAAATTGCATAAAAGTGAACACTAATAAATTCTACTCCAATATTTTTTATTTAAGTAATAAGCCAAAGTTATAAATTGTGCTAGTAGCCAATTGAAGTTGTGATTTGATTAAGCAATCACAGATATTTATGATAAAATACTGAATTCTCATGTAAAAAGGTCAAGAAGATATTTCATCCAAGCCAGTCATTCTTGTTATATTATATAAAGAAAAGAAGGAAAACTTAAAGTAAAAATACATTACACGTATGAGTTGAAGTTGTTTAAAATTGAATTATAAGTTGATGTAACTATCTAAAGATCTAGGTGAATGATGAATGGGATGGTGGAACTAATAATGATGATATTTGACCACTTTGAATAAATTTTTACTTTCCTAGAATCTAACCTATATAGGCTAGTGTTTTTATGATCGATTTGCTTAAGAATAAGCAAAAATTTAAGTATAAGAGTATTTGATATGCATAGAAATGCAAATATTTTCTTTAGTTTTTAAATGTATTTTCATTCTTAAATTACATTAGTTTAATTTATTTTCCTATTTTTAGGTAATTGTTTAATATGTTAACTTTGGATAAGTTTTTGTTTAGAATTAAAGAGTTCTGTAAGGAAAGAAGAAATCTCAATTTATGGTTAAAACATAAGACCATATGCCAAGCTGTAATTCTCTTAGACCATTTGGAAATGAAGACATAGCCAAATACATAGCCTTAAGAGAAATTATGTGATAGAGAAAATATCCAAAAAGATGCTTTTATATAATTTTATGTCTTAGCCCATGTTACCACAGAGAAAAATTATAGTAAGATAAACAACTTGTATATAGGCATATTAGAGCTCATTTCCCTCTCCAGAAAGGTTTGTAAATTAGTCAATAATGTACTCACTTTAATTTCAATTGAGATTATTCAAGATGCAATGGAAAGCTGAGAAATACATCTAAAACTTTAGTGTTTTGAGTTGTAGAGATATACATGATTTGTGACATAGATGGGAAAGCTTATTTAAACAGCATAAAAATTATGTTTTTTGGAGTCTTTTTCATATTCTTTCATTTTAAACTTTGGATTAGTTGCCAATAAAGAGAAGAAAAAAAACTAAAGAAGCCCTAGTTGTTACCTAGATAAGAAGGAACCCCAATTACTTTCCTTTTGTTATAAATTGATTTATTCTGAATTATAAAGCACTTTTTTATTTCTAAGAATTGTTTTATTCTTCTTAATGATAATGTTTTTTATTCTTCCTAATTAATGTATGGGTGATTTGAGAGAACATGTATAGGAGTGGACTAGGGCTTCAAAATTAAGAGTTAGGATTAAATGTTTTAGTAAATTTCATGAATCTTAATATGTTCTTAGATGTTTCATTTGAATAAAATTATTAGTAATCAACTTAAAAATATGTAGTTATACCTTAAGTGAGAACAATATCATATGTTAGAAAATTTTGTCGATGCAAATTATAAAACGTTCTTAATAAATTGAATTATAAATACAACAATCATCCTATAGTAAGTGCTTACCTAGATGACATTTGTATATGTTTTTGACTATCGATTACATTAGTAGTTGTTTATTTTTTCTACGTTTAGGCTTAATTACAATTTTAGATTTAGTTATCATATCAAAATGAATCCTCTTATTTTAATTGATTTAAGGAATAGTACAAGAGTTTACTGAATTCCTATCACTTCTTTGTTGGGTTAATATTCTATTCTCCACTATATTATTATTAAACAATATGGTCACTTGCTTTAAGCTATGAGTAATATTTTGTGATAGAATAAACATTAGTAGAAACAATACAACAATAGGCCATATGTAAAGAATTGTTAAATAAATAAAAGATAATCAAATTGAACATAATTACAAAGTTCGAGAAATATTAAGATTAAATATAATTTAACAACTAATAATTAATATTATATGTTGAATCTTATAGGTAACTAATTGACGATTAAGTAGAAGATTTAATCCTTAACATAAATAGACGTCGACTTTACAAAAGTTAGCTCCCTGGACATATCATTTTCTAGATTATTTATAGAGTTTCTCAACTTATTTGTTTAAATATTTTAAAGACTAAACAATTGTACAATTATGGTGATTTGTTGTTGATTTATCTCAAAAATCAATTATTGTGGAAAAATACCATGTTATAAATAGTGAAAAAAAATCTCCAGCTAAGGACCACATCCCAATTTTCTAACAAAATGATCCATCTGGCGTTGTTCAAAACATCCCAAAGCAAACTAAACCACCACTTCAGTTAACCAGATGAAAAAATAAATCACCATAATAGATGATGAATCGTTAGAACTTGGAATTTGTTTTCAATCACATGTATATAAAATGTAGGACTGGTCTTGGACCAGTTTTCCGGGAATTAAGGTTAGGTAATTCAAACACAATTGCATCAGTATAAAGCTTCTCTAGAAATTTCTTCATCCGGCTAAATTTGTACTCCAACATAGACAGAGCGTATCGTTAGCTCCAATTGAGTAAGCGGTCAACAAAATTGACTTGATAAAGAAAAACTGAGACTAAAGAAATTTTGGTCTAGTAATTAAAAAAGTCACAATTAACAAGACAAGTACTGGGGAAGGAAAGTATAACGATAGTTCCTTATTGCTGAGGCGCCATGTACAAAGGATAAAAATGAAAACATAATGGAAAGCAATTTGATTCCAGCCACGGTTAAAGTGATGAACTTTAGTAGCTATAAGATCTATAAACACCTGGTTTTTAAAATAACGTTCGTCCCTTGCCCATGGTTAACAAGGATTGTATACAGAAGGGTGAAAGACCTGCACCCATCTCCATGATTGCCGGTCAAAGTACAAAACACCAATATTTAATTGACTACCTAGGATTAGTCCAGTACATTATATTTATAGTTTCCTTCACTACATCCATGACATCCACAGGGAAAATTTTCAAAAAACTGAATCTCCATATATAGATATATATATATGTCTTCGATGCCCATATGATAATTCCATTTGGGTCGAGTCCAAAAATCATTTAATCACATGCTTGTATGCATAATGACGAACCCAAGCTAGCTCTAATATTCCATGCAAATGACTCCTTCATTAGAATCAATGATACTAGAAATTAATGGTTAATAAATAACCTTCTAGTCCTTTTATCAGGTCACACAGATAGACCAACAAGTTGTTTAATTATAGAATTCTCTGTATTTACATCAAACAGTGAAGGAATTAGGAGAATTCAGAGACAACAATGGAGAGATTTGATTAATGATCAACGAGAAGTCCCAGATTTAAATATCCCAAAGCATCTAAGCTGCGATTGAAAAACTCCAAACAGCTTCGGAAAGGGAAATCAAAGGCTCATCTTAATGAACATAAGTTTTTTTCTTGCGACAGATCCAACGAATTTAAATTTATGCAAAGGTGCGAACTGTCTCTCCTGATGCAAGAAATCTGTGAAACAGTGAGAAACTAATGAACTAGTGGACGAGGTTTGGGGTATAAGATGCCAAAACCATCAAATAGTGGTAATAACTGAAATAAAATTAACATCATGCTCCTGTTCTACTTGTAGAACATACTGATAAATTTTAGGCTACAAAACTCATACATAAGTATATATCAAGTACGAGAGAGAGAGAGTTGTGGGGTGACAGATAGAGAGTGAGCACGCAGAGTTTCAAGCATGAACCAAACATGCAAGAAAGTACCATGTGTGCTCACTCTCTTCTGTCACCTCCCCTTACTCTTGCAATTTTGACGATGACATTAGGGAAATTTGCACCAGTTGAAAACGAAACTCTTTTATGCTAGTAGCCTCTAACTAGTTATAAGAGCATATGAACTTGTTCCATGGGCATGGAAGCTGTATAGTAGTTCTCTTAATGTATCTGCTATGTTGTGTCTTCAACAGAAGATGTGTAGGGCTTTTATAGGTGCGAAAAGAGGGCAGTTGCCTCACGTATAGAATAAATGTTAATGTTACACTTGTTCACTGGCAAATATTATATTGGCAAGATTACGAAGAGAGAGTCGGACAGAAAAAGTAAAGTCCAAAGTCGCATTTGCTTTTGATTTCTCTCATTCGTCGACTCTCTTTCAACCCTAACCACACACATTTATTCAGTTACTGTTACCAATGCGTCTTGTAATTCTAAATCTCAAACCCTCCAATCCGCAGGCTTTCTCTTTTGTCATCAACTTCATATCTTAATCCTATCTCTTCCCATGCTCTGCCTCATCAATCTTGTCTTCTATATTTAATTGCTTTCACCAGAAGATAATTTGGATTTTTCAAGTGTAGAGTGTGTCAGTATCAAGAAGATAATTTGGATTTTTCTTGTTTCCAAGTGTAGAGTGTGTGAGTATCAAGACTCGTTTGCAGAAGAGATATTGATGCTTTCCCAATTCCTGTGACACAAATTTGGTCTTATTTCTTTTAACCTTTGAAAGGACAGAATAATAATTACCTGGACTAGTTAACATTATTTGCTTTGTTCAATAATAAAGTTTAAATAGAAGATTGTTCAATGATACGGCTATAATCAATCTAATGTATGGGATCAAGGTTTTAAATTTGATTATGATTTATGTGCAGTACTCCAGTACAGTACCTAGTACACTCGCCATTTAGTGTTTAGAATCGGAACTCAGATTGAGATAACTGTGACTCACAATTGAAGTTCACAATTGCTATGCATCTAATTTTTATAGTCTTTGAAATTATAAAATTTTATCGACCAGATTAATGTCATCAAAGCAACCTATGATTTGCATAGCAATGTAGTTTCTTGTTGCATAAAATGGAAACGTCATATCTTACAATATAGTTATCGAGATTAATGATAATGTTGCATATTCTTGTCTTAACACTAGTGAATTTTAAGACCGACTTCAATAAAATTCTTAATATGAAAAAAATAGACAAATTATTCAGCGAAATCATACCTACTAGTGTACACATGCTTAACACATCTTATCATCCTGCAAATAAATCAGTTCTACTCTGTACAATTGATTTTTGCTTACAGGATGTCTCCTAATAGTCAAGAATTGCAAACATTAATTGATGTCTAATGATCTCCATGATTGAATATTCAATGCTGGTAAGATTTAATTTGACGCTTTATCAAATAGGTCAATATACAAATCGACACAAGGAGACATATAATTAAAGATGAAAAAGTAGAGCATACGAGTACGGTTTTCACAAATTAATTTATTTTTTATACCACTAATTTAAGTCAATTTTATTAGACTCGTGTTGGACTACCAAAATTTGATTATACCTATTAAATAATTAATCGGACATTTAATTATTTAAATTTTATCATCATACTAAAGTTAAAATATTAATTTAAAATTTTTCAAACGGTTAAAAATGTTAAAATACAGTTCTTATATTCAAAAGATCAAATGCGAATATCTTTATCATAGTTGACAAATTTAGTATGCAAATTTTTGAAATCTAATTAAATAAACAAATAATTTATTTGTATATGTGGAGATACATTACTCAACTAGATAAAGCTCTCGACTTTTATCTTCATTTACATGCTTTATTATATATTTTTATTTGAAAATTAAATAAAATAAGAAAATATATGCAAACTAAGAAAAAATCATAATAAAGCAATAAACAAATCTACATTAATGTTACATCCAATTCTCATAATTATGCCTACACATTATAATTTTCTCCAAAATATATGTCAAGAAATTAATATCATACATCCTCAATCTCAAATGGCACAACAAGCGCAATAGTCACAAATCCCAACTAATACATCATTTTGTATATGCTCGAATATATACGAGACGATACAAATTGATTAGCAGAATAATGTTTACTCTACTCTAACACTAGATGATACATCTATTCTAACATTAAATGATAGATCTTGACCTATCACCACTCCTCACAGATCTCAAACAAGAAAAAAAATGCCTTCACAGAGTTTGCAAGGTACATCAAATATCACAATTAAATCATCATTACGCATAATCATAATGCACAAACTCTAATACCGAAACTTTAACTAGACACAATATTCAAACAATTATAAAGTGTGTCTCCATAACACTCATGAATCCACAAACTCTAATACTAGAACTTTAACTATACACAATATCCAAATAATTATAAAATGTCTGCATAACACTTACAAAACGTTCAATACAAGTATTCCAAAACTATAAATATGGTTAAATACATGGGTTAATGATAAAAAAAATCTCAAACTTTACTTAATTTATAATTATATTTCAAACTTTAAAAAGTGACAATTAAATACCTAAATTTTCAATTTTTTAGATTTAACCCGATATTACTATCTCGGTTAACGTTGTTGACATGAAAAGAGACATAATAAATAAATTTAAACACGTTTGATAATAGCTGGATTTAATTTTACACTTTAGACTTAGTTTGAGAACTTGCATCTCTATCCTCCATATACACATCAATTGACATAGACTCCGAAGTGGTAGATGAAGAAGAATCCCTGAAAGTTGTAGGTCTTAAAGGTGGCAATGAGTCAAGAGAGAAGAAAGTTGAATGTTACAACAAAGATCACAAATTAGTCAATCCCGAGCAGAAATTATGTGAACCCATTTGTTAATACATCGACTTAGGCACTGAGATCTAAGAATACAACCAAATGGGTGGGATCTAGTTAGGTTGTGACGATGGCATCCCTATTCTTTCACCTATTATAACATTGTAATTTTGATCAAAATGTCTGGCACCTATTTGAGCTTGACTTAATTATGGGATATCAAGTTGGTTCATCAATGAAAACGACTGCTTTGGAACGCTAGATGATAACTGCTTAAAGCCAAATGAAGATTGAATCATTTGAATAATTTCACCATTAGCTTCTTCATTATCACTCATTCCATAACTATAAACCTCAATTCAAGTTCAATCTACCTCACCTTTCACTAAAATCTAATCAACAAATCAGATTAAACAAAATCCCAACTAAGAATCTTCAATTGGCAAACATACCCATCAAAAGAAATGGGCATAAAGGAGCATGAACAAAGAAAAGGAAAGATCTTTCACCATTGGAAAAATAAAGATAACATTTTTCTTTAATCATATTGGTAATTTCAAACAAATGATCATCTTCCAGACCAACTTGGCATTTGATGCTTCACTTTACTCCCTCCTCACCCCACCTCTAACTTTATCAATCTGAGACACAAATTGCAAAAATAAGTTGAAGTAGTAGTATCCATCAAGACCAAGCATCCTCTTCACTTCCATAAATCTAAGTGTTTAACATGTTAAGTGTAAGAACATTAACTATGTGTCTCTCACTCACTAACTATAATCTCTCCTTCTAAGTCTCTTTTTTGTATGTTTTTCCTACTCCTACAAGGACATGGATTTCATGACATTAGTGATGGACACCTGATATTAAATAAGAAAATGAAATTTAAATTTGAGACAACGATGAAAAGATGTTACTTAGAAGAAAAAGGGTAAGAAAATTTGTAGAACTCTGAATTTCTGTTCTTTTCTTTTAACTTTTTAAATTAAGGATTCACTTAATTAGTTTAATTAATTCTAACATATAATTAAGTCCAGTTGTCATCAATCGTGTTTAGACTTATGTATTACATGGCTTTCCACGTCGGTAACGTTAATGGAGATACTAATGTCGGAGTAGATTTAAAAAAATTAAAAGTTTAGGTATTTAATTGTCACTTTTTAAAATTTAAGCTATGACTGTAAAATTGAGTAATGTTTGATATATTTTTTTGTAATTAATACATTAAGAGCCCTTATTGTTTAACCTTTTGTCTAACTTCAATTTGTTTTTGGAAAATTATTATTTATCACTCTATGATATTTGATCAACTGTCACTTAACTCCTTTGTTATATTTCGTTATCATCTATTTTTCACTGAAAATGACAAAGTATTAAAATAATTTCTAAGTTTTAATATGACATTATATTGAAGTTATGAATGAGTGAAAAACTAAAAAAAAATAATGGAAGGACTTGCATACTAGCTACAATAATCTAGGAAAGAAAATGATAGACTTTAAAATAAATGTAATAAAATGAAAAGAGCCAAAAATCACAGAAGAATCAACTGTTATTATCCCTTATAAACAATATTCACTTAATTTCACATATATAAGCATATTCAATTATCCCTAAAACTTTATTTAAAAAAAAACTAATTTCGCCATTGTTCTAATATGGAGTATTTTTACAATTTTGACTAAAATCGAAAATTAAGATATGCAAATAATTAAATAATATACAATAAAATAATTAAAACACATAATCAATAGATTAAGAACCTAGCATACCCTAATTAAAATATATTTCCAATTTTTCTACAAAAGTTTTTAAACTTTTTTTTAAATAATAATCTAAATACTTTTAAAAAACTTGCTAGAGTCATAAAAGTCCTCCATAATCATTACTTTTCTCCTTAGAAATTGTTGCCTCTAATGATCCTTTCTTCCCGCTATTCTCCTCTCCTTATCACGTGTCGCTTTAAATACCTAAAATTGTGGACAAAAGTTGTTAGTTTACAATTTTCAAAATAGACTTTCAAGAGTTCCAACTAGCTAAATTTATTGTCAACTAATCAAACATCCTTTTATGAAAATTCACATTCACCATCATCTAGTCAATAATAGAAATTTAACCCGCTGATATTAGATATCTTTTTTTTTTTGGAAAATGATATTAGATCTAAGTTTCTCCTTAAACGTTGTACATAATTCTCTTATCTTTTCATTACCTCTTAAATAATATTAATTTGATATTCTTATTGAAAACTATAATTAAAATACTAAATAATATTCAATGGTAAAAAATAAGCTAAACAAACGTGCTCCTTTATCAAATTTCTTTTGTCACTTAAGTGTTATCACTATAATTAATTAATCATACACCTTCTAAATACTATAATTCATAAATACTATATATGCAATCTTTCATTATATTAAATTCCATTAAAGTATAAGAATCATAAAGTTAAAATTTTAAAGTCTCACAATTTTCTTACATAAACCAAGGGTCGACTATCGATATAGTATAAGATTTTAGTTGAATCACATGATGTTTCATATTTATCTTAGTACCTATTCTTTTCTATTTTCAATTGACATTATTATAATCTATTAAAGTCTATTATTTCTGAATCTTTAACCTCTATTTTTTAGAAAAAGTATATAACCATTAATTCCTTTCACATATACTAATATCACTAGTCACTCTCTTTAATCCAAATCTTATGTATATTTTCTCAGTATAATTAAAATCACTATTATTTTGACATAATGCAATTTCTCATTAATTCATGCTTATAATGATGAAGAGAATTTTAAAATTACAAAGATTACTATAGTTTTAGTAAGTACATTAATGAAGATATCAAATTCCTGAGATTGTTATGCAAGATTACAAAACAACGTATGCGATCGATGCAGTTCAAAGGAGTGCTAATGCGTAGCATAACTTGCAAAATTTAGTGCCAAAATGTAGTGTTATAACTGAATTTTAGTAGTCCAATGTGATAAGAGGGCTAGGACTTTCTTCTTCGATAAGACCTGTAATATTAGAAGAATTTTTATGCTGTCTAATAAATAAACAAACCCCCTGCAACGCTCATATTCTTCTTTCCCATTCATTTTCCTATTTTGTATTTTAACACCTAAAGTTTCAATTCTGACAGTAGTTAGTCAATTAATCAACTGAAAACAATAAATGTATAAGACAACCAACCATAATGGCTGGTCCCTTAACTTTGGAAAAGTTAAAGAAAAAAATAGAGAAAGAAATGTTTATAATTGATCATTCAATTGTGGACCAACAGAGCCTCATGAACACAAGGCACGCAAAGATCTTATACGGCGCTAAAGCAGCTTAAAGTATATATGCTTTACATTAATTTAAGGGGTTAAAATGATGTGAAGAATCATTGACAAGTGCACTAACCAATTACACCTATGCATGGTTTGTGGGACGTAATGCCTTCTCACATTCCATTTTGATTAGTATAATGCTAAATAGAATCGATAAAAGAGATAAATCAAGACTGATTTTAAACATTTGGTATGGATTCTTTCCACTATCATCATGCACGCGTACCATATAACGCAATGATACAAAGTGCAACTGATTTAGTTAACCCAATCAAATTAAGTTATTGGTATATCAACGGCTGAAAGGGAGGTTATTAGTACGAGGTGCCCGCGTGATTATATGTTTTCAGTAGTTTTAGAGTCAGTTTATGCATACATTACCAATTATTATTATCTTAGCAAATCGGTTATATAAATAATTATCATTTGCCTTTTAACTCCAAAAAACAAAATTTTCTTTAAAAAATCACTTGAAATGGATAAATTCTTCCGAATAAAGTATTACCATTAAAAATAAAACCCATTCCGTGCTTCAAGTCTGTTGGTGTTTACAATAAAATCAAAACACCTTCACATGAATATCACCATCTTATCCAGCTTATTGTAATTGGATCTTTTGCATCCAATGATTTCAAGTAGTGGATACTAGGAACTATGTAGGAAAACATTTCCCTTAATGGAATTGAGAAATTTTAATTGTATAGTAAACTTTCCCTTTTCGGAGTGGGAGATGAGGGGAGAGCTTACATAATAGTTTATTCCATATAACATGTCTATGCTTTTCTGTCAAAAAGGCTCACGCCACTTGCACCAACAACCATGATAAGCATCTTGTGCCATGGACGATTTGTGTTGCTCATCTTTTCGTTTGTTGTTTTTAAATGGAAATAAAATTCAGTTGAAACCGTGACACTAGTGAGAAAGTGGATTTTGGTCTCGGTTCTGATCATATCTTCTACCACTTTCGGCTAGAAGGAATGGATAGGAAAACGTGGGCATTCGAAAGAGCCACAAATGGCATTCTAGGGTTAGCTGCTTGGTGGCTGAAAACCAACCATAAGTTTGTCTTAGCAGCAAGAAACTGCCTTGCTAATTAAGCACTATCACAACTGTTCCTTTCCTATATGATATTATGTTTCTTTCAAAAGTACTTCGATTTGTATGATTGAGAATCTACGTGGTCCATAACTGTAGTGTTATATGGGGTTATTTTACCCTCGCTACTTTTAGAAACTGTGCGGTACTGGTGGGCATTGAGGAAACCGGAGTTTCGTTCCCTTTCTTGATACTCAACTAAAGTCTTTTATTTATTTATGACTATCTGATATATACTTGGATTTTTAAATGTGAGGATTGAGATCGTTACTGCAAAGAAACAGTTAAACGTTAAAATGTTAGTGCAAAACAATGTGCTGGAACTGAATATATCAGAAGACCATGTGCTTTGATCTAAGGTTGATCTTTAAGCTTACAACAAAAGCATACAATTTGTTCAGAGTGCAGATTCCCAACAATATCGACCCTCATAATTTTATCCCTCTTGATCCCAAAGCTGCACCTATATAATAATATAATGATATAGTTTCACTGCCATTTGGTATTCGAAAAAGAAAATATGTGGCACTACTAAAAAGACGGGAAAGGATAAGAAGGAATGGAGACTTTCTGGAGTTGCGGTGTCTGCCAAACCTCTCACTTTCTCGATGCTTATCTTCAAACAGTTTGTCAATAGCAAATATATATAAATGTTTTGTCATGATTTAAACATCAGTTCTTTATGTTTATGCTTCTTCTTTTTTTTTTTTTCTGGGATATGCTGGCACTACCTACATCTCTATATTATTGAATTTAAAAACGAGTAACATGATATCGTTAATTAAAACTAGGGATTATCACCGGCAAAAAAAAAAAAAACTAGGGATTATCGATTCGTGTAACGAAGTAAGAAGACAAGTGTCTTTCATATAATTTGACTTTAAATTTTTCTAAATTTTAACGTTATAAAAAAAAAAATTTAGTCAACGTGGATACGTCAATTTGACCATGTTATCCTATATTCACATACCCATCACTAGTGACACCAAAGTCCAAACTGATATTTATAACCTTTTTTGGTGCTACAACTACCAAATTAAGTTCAGCTGGGAACAAAGTTTAAAATTGACAATTAAATATTTAAAATTTCAATATTTTTTAAAATATAGCCTGACATTATTAGTAGATTTGATACGAGAAGTTACATTAAACGTGTTTAATCATACATAGGATGCAGGTGTTATGGATTTATAGGTCATAATTTTGTAAATTTTAATTAATTATTATCAATTAAAAAGATGAAAAATATTTGTAACCATCATCCATATATTTGTTGCCACCCATCTCAGAAGTAAGTCATTGTTTGCTCAATCACCAGTTTGCCCAGGATTTGCGGACCCATTTGCCCATAATCTGCAAACCCACTTGCCAACGATTGCTCCGCTTTGCACGCTAATCTTACCATCATCATAAGTTGTAATTTTCTCCTCTGTTGCGATAGTGATTTTGGTTACCTTGGTATGATGTTTTGCCGACTTGAAATTGTGAAATAATGTGATTGGATTAGGAGAAGTGCACTATTTTAAGTGTGCGGAAGATACAATTTGAATTACACTTGCAATTTCACAAACATCCTTGAAGGTAACGTCGGAGACCAAACTTTTATTGTTGACACAGTGAGTTTGGTAAACAAAAAGCAATGAAAATAATCATTGAACTGATTGGTTGTCTCTCCAAGTTAATTATCATTAAACTAAATTGATTAGGATTGCCTTTGTTACAAGATTGCGCTTTTGGCCATGTTTTGGTTTTGTCTACTTGTCCATTTGTCTACTTGAATCACATCCAATTCATGCAAAATATTATGCTTAGGAGACCTGTTAAACTTGTCAAAATTGAAGCAGCATTGTAAGATCAGGTTTATGTGATTGGAAGATTTAGTGAATAGTACTATATATTAGGTCATTGTAGGAATTGCTTCTTTATTACATACGAACGTCACAAATATTGTTCCTTGAATAGTTTATTTGTCAAGTATTGTGTGGATGCTTGAAATAGTATATCTTTCAATTAAGAGACAAAACTCCATTCTTCAGAGGGTGGCAGTCATTCTTTAATTATCAAATTTTCTTGATCAATTTAATTTCTATTGATTTTGCTTGCTTTCATATCTTGATTTTGGTTACAAATTTTTATGTTTTAATCCAAATTTGAATTGAATTGTGTGAAAATGGCATGAATGTTGAATGCAATGTCTTGTGAATGTTGCACGAAAACAAGAAAAAATATACATGAAAGAATGAACGTTGGACATGAATTACGCATGGTTACACTTAATTAATACATGTTAATGAAGTCACACCCATGACTGTGAGAGTCACGGGTGTGACAAGGGAGTCACGGAATCACGAATGTGAGAGAATTTTCTTTAAATGTTTTAATATTTCATATTGCAGGTTTTTGATAGCGTAAAAACCTAAACCTAGAGGGGGACTACAAATAGAAAGAGTAAGAGAGGCTGGACACAGAGAGAGAGGGGCGATCAGCTGAAGACACACAGACAAAAAAAAAAAAGAAGAGAAAAGAGAGAATAGAGGAGGCTGGAGAAGAGACGATCAGTCGGTGCGGAAGAAGAAGAGAAACAGTAGCAGATAGATAGAATTAGGGAAGCATCCATTCTTTTGGGTGATAGTAAATAGAGGCAGAGGCTGAGAGTTGAAGCCAACATCCTCATCCGACAACCTATTTGTTTGCTATCTCTATTTCTTCTTTGTTGCACTATAAGACTCCTCTGTTGAACTTGTTTTCTTGTTATAGTTGATAGTCCATTTCGGTTTTACTATGTTATTGTTTTAAGACCTTTTTTGTTAATGCTAACTGTGGGATTGAAGTATATGTATATGATGAAACTTGTTTATTCCATGATGGGCTGATTCTTTTTTTTTTTTTTGAGAATTATGAATCTAGTTTAGTCAACTATGCATGATTGAGTTAATGCTTTATTGTCTTATTATTTGCTATAGTTTCTAAGCTTATGGGATGTAATATTGTGGCTAACCTTTACATAATTTAGGTATTAAACGAATGATTGAGAGAAGAAGTTTAATATTGGAACAAGAAATTATAGACGTTTGGGTTAAGAATTAGAAATATACTAACTTAAGTGGGTGATTATTAGTTGGGTTTCCATAATTAATTTGGATAATGACTTTTCGAATACGAAAGTTAGATTTGGTTTATTATTTGAACTAATTTAGAACCCAATTGGTAATTTTAGCAAGACAATTTTCCAATCAATTCATCTTAGTCATGTATAGGAGATTAAATTAGTGAAGTTAATTTCTCAAGAGCTTTCCATACTGATTAATCGAATCGTTTTGCTTCCAGTTAAATTAGTTTACTTTTTAGTCTATGATGGTTGCCGAAACCGTCAATAATAATTCCCTTTTCTGTAAACTTGTAGTACAAAATCGGGGTCGTCCACAGGGAGGTACTACGTATTTAATTCTGCAAAACAGATCTTCAAAGTGATATGATAAAAGAAATATATA
>JANQBM010000008.1:30546351-30578242 GCA_025594535.1 Erythroxylum domingense
ATTAATTCCGTGTTTTGTGTAGAACTCTGCGAAAAAGTTTAAACGATCTATTCAACCCCCCTTCTAGATCGCTTTCAGTAGCTTCCTTTGTCAATAGGAGGATCTTCTTCATCTCTCTTGGATTTCCAGTTTCTTTCCAGTGGAGTTCCCATGGGTTTGCAACTCATTTTTTTTGTTTCCTCTAATAAATCAAGAATGTATTTTCGTTAAGATATAAAAATACCTTCTTTACTTCTAGCAATCTCCATTCCAAGAAAGTGTTTCAAGGCTCCGAAATCTTTTACTTTAAATTCTAGCCTCACTTGTGATTATAATATCATCCACATACACAATCAAGATGGACTTCTTTCCATTTTTTCCAAACTTCACAAACAAGGTGTGATCAGCTTGTCCCTGTTTGTATCCAAATTTACAAAGAGTGTCACTGAACCTCTTAAACCATGCTCATGGAGACTGTTTGAGGCCGTCTAAAGATTTTTTCAGTTTGACTCTTCCCCTTTTTTCTTTAGATTCAAAACCTGGTGGGATCCTCATATATATTTCCTCATCTAATGTACCATTTAAGAAGGCATTTTTAATGTCAAGTTAACAGAGTTTCCAATCTAAATTTGCAGCCAATGATAGAAGAACTCTGTGTTCAACTTTGCAACTGGAGCAAATGTCTCCTCATAATCTATTCCACAAGTTTGTGTAAAACCTTGACCTACTAATCTAGCCTTATAACTTTCGATCTCTCCATCTTCCCTATACTTCACAGTGAACACCCATTTGCTACCAATCACCTTTTTTCCCTCGAGTAGATCTACAATACCCCATGTCTTATTTTCAAGTAAGGCCTTCATTTCCTCAAGTACAGCTTCCTTCCACTTAGGCTCTTGGAATGCATCATGCACATTTCTTGGAATTCTTACACTGTCAAGCTTAATAGTGAAAGCTTTAAACTTTGAAGACAACTTTGCGTAAGTCAAATAATTTGAAATAGGATAGTTGGTACATGATCTTACCCCTTTCGTAATGCAACTAGCATATCCAAGTCAATTGCTACAGTTTCTTTAGGAGTCGGTTCCTGGTCCAATGATTGGCCTTGTTGATAAGCTTTAGGCCTTCGAGAATACACCAAGATTGGTTGGTCGGGAACTAGTTCTCCCACTGAATCGGACTGGACAATTTTGGGTTCAATGGTGGGTGTTTGTGAGTTTTATGGGAAGATCTAGACATAATTTTGTCAGATAGGGAGTGATATGCTTGGGTCCCAATAAATCTCTTCATGGAATGTCTCCCTCTGAAGAGAGGTATTGGAGAAAAACGATTGTCTTTCAAAAAAGGTGACAATCATATGAAACAAAGTATTTGTTCATAAAAGGTGAGAACATTTATAACCTTGTTGAGTGGGAGAGTACCCAACAAACACGCACTTAATAGCTCGTGGGTCAAGTTTGCTTCTATTGATCTAGAAGAACACTTAAAGGAGTTCGGAATTGAAGAATTTTAGAAGGGAGACGATTTATCAAGTATAATGCAGTTAGAATAGCTTCTCCCCAATAGGAATTTGGAACAAAATTTGTAAACATCATAGATCAAGCTACCTCTAACAAATGACGATTCTTTCTTTCCGCTATCCCATTTTGTTGTAGGCTATAAGCACAATAACTTTGGTGGATGATCCCATTTTCACTGAGATATTGAATAAAATCATGTGAGAAATATTCTTTCCCATTGTCAGTATGTACTACCTGAATAGAGGTTTGGAATACATTTTGAATGAGCTTGTGAAACTGTTTAAAGACATGATAGGCTTCAAATTTGTCTTTCATCAGGTATACCCAACATACTCTTGTATGATCATAATGAAACTGATAAACCAACAAGTACCCGTTAAACTTTTAGCTCTAGCAAGACCCCAGATATCACTATGAATTAATTGGAACGGTTTTGAGGGTCTGTATGAGTGTATAGGATGATTATTTTTGCTTTGCTTTGCAAGGACACATTGCCCACAATATAAAGAAATATGATCTTTATTGACGAAATGTTGTGGATATAAGATTTTCAAATATGGGAAATTTGGATGACCAAGGCATTGATAACATAACATCAGATTTTGACATCAAGGGAAAACTTATTTGGTGTTTTAAGTTTAGTAGTATTCTTTCCTGAGAAGTAGTAAAGTCCATCTTTCTCCTTAACATTGCCAATCATCTTCCCCAAACACCGATCCTGAAATTCACAATGTGAAGTGAAAAAGACACAATACAATCTATGTCCTTGGTTAATTGGCTAACAAATAACAAATTATGAGTTAACTTAAGCACATAGAGAATGGTATTTAACGTTAGATTTGACAAACAAACCCTCCCTTGACCAATAGTTGGAGACACCTTTCCATCTACGACCCAGACATTAACTTTCTGTTCACGTGGCTCATATTTCTCAAAAACATTCAAAGACCCAGTCATGTGGTCTGATGCACCCATGTCCACAATCTAGAAATCGTGACCTAGATACTTTGATAATAATGATTGACACAAAGTTACCTTTATGCACTAGTGTTGCGGTAGGAGTCTGTTGGTCAGGTGAATCTAATTCAATTGTGTGATCTTTGTTTGATTCAAGAGTTGGTGAAGCAGTTCAATCTGCTAGGAAGACAAATTTAGCCTAGTGGATTTGCTGATATCAGATTCTACATATGCTGCTCCACGTTTTTGCTGACCCCTTTGGCTTTAAGTGCCAGCAGGTCTCACGAATGTTGTAGGGCTTAGCATAATGGTCACACCACTGCTTGTTCTTGGCGGGGTTATTGAGTAGACCCCTTTCGAAAGCATGCCACTAAAGGTAAACCTTGAGAGATTTGTTCCGAAGTGGGCGAGGTAAGCATGACCTTTCTTCTAGTCTCTTCCCTATGAACCTCAGCAAACGCTTCTCGGATTGATGGTAATGGCTTTAAACCAAGTAGCCGCCCTCATACTTCATCAAGTTCAACATTAAGTCCCTACAAGAAATCAAAAACTCTCCTTTTCCAACCATTTTCCATATTTCTCGGCATTAGCATGACACTCCCAATTTATTGCATAAAACAGATCCATCTCTTGCCATAATTCAGTAAGTTATAATACTCAGTAAAAAAAATGTTACCTAGGTGAATATTTCTGATTTTGGATTTGATTTCAAAGCATTGAGACGAGTTCTCCAAATCAGGATATATTTCTTGCACAGCCTCCCAAATTTCTCTTGTAGTTTTGCAAAATAGATAGGTTCTTCCAATTTTTGGCTCCATTGAATTGACAAGCCAAGCCATAACAATAGAATTCTCAGCATCCCAAACACCATAAGTGACTGTTGTTTCCTGTGGTTGAGGAACTGCCCCGGTTAGATATCCAACCTTCCGTCTTTCTTTGATTACTAGCATGACTGACTGAGACCTTTCTCGAAAATTCATTTCATTCAATTTATGTTGAGTGATTTGCAATGAAAGATTATCAATAGGAGGTGAGGATTGGGCTAAAGGGGTTACGGAACTAGGTGTTTGGGAGGAGGTTTATGTGGTGGAAAACTCGTCAAGGGTTGGTTGAACTCCAGCCATGATTTGGCTGGAAACAAATTTTAGGCTACTAGAACCGGTAGCTCTGATACCATGAAACAAGAGGATTTTAGAAAGGCGACAAAACTTCACTTTATTCCTTTGATTCAAGTGAATTTATACAAGAGTATTTCCTAATTTAATGTTACTAACTATCAGATTTAATATAGGATAAACTTATCTTTTAGAAGATAAGTAGATAATCTCCTAAGCTAACAGACTTATGTAAAATTAAAGATAAATAATTATCCAAAAAATTGCATTCCTTCAAACTATATCAACTTCTCTTAAATTCAATCTAAGAACATGTAGACAGGCACTGTCAAATTCTAATTTAACCATAACTTCAGTTTGACTACTAATTGGAACTGAACTCTTTTCTATAAAAGTTATTCAACAAATAGTATTCCAATAAATATATAAAAGAAATAAATAAAACAAATATAGCATGAAAGTTGATGCTTTCTGCCTAACCCATAGGAAGAGATGACAAGAGTTGACTTTGACGATTAAAACATTGGCAACTAGCATCAACATCACCTTTTCTCTTTTGGCTACATCATAATTAAAACAGCTATGTTTCCTTATAGAAGTATAGTAAGTTGGTTTGGAAGTCATCTTTGTTTTAACCTTATCTCTTCTAAATCAACAATTGGTGGATGAACTACTTCACAAAATCTATCTCCTAATATTCTCCACCAAAATTTAACATATTCAACTAGTTTCATCATTGCAAATCTAACCTTCAAGTATTCTTTCAAAATAACCCTCCATATCTGCAGTTCAGTCTAAAGACAAATGCGCAATGATCATCCTCAAGGAATCATGTACTTAAAGACATTTTCTTAGTAATATCACCAACCATGTGCCCTTCAGTCCTTTATCAATTTCTTATGTCACTTATAAGTTCCTATGAGAGGCTAGCTTCTCAGTTGTCCAACTCCTCAAAGACCCTCAACAGTTGATTATATGATTTTCCTCAAACTCCTCCAAGATGTTCTGTTGTGTACTGTCTTACTGAGTTGTGATTTGTTTAAGCATTGCTACAATACTGTCCACCCTCTCAAGAATTTGTATGATTAGCTCATTGCTCTTTTCATCGCTGAATAATCCTCAAACCCTTATGCTCCATGTTGCCATTATTGAACCCATGCTCTACCAATCTAACATAGGACACACCAACTATTTGACAAAGAATGTATAAATTCAAAATTTGGGCTACTAAAGCTGTTTTATGTTTTTTGTGGCTTAAAAAAAATAGTTCTGGAAATTTAGGTTGCTGTGAATTATAAGGAATGAACTAGAACAAAAAAACCATGACAAGAAGGATTCGCACTTGGCATTTGAAACAAACAGAACTGATGAAATCAAATCAATAGATTGCTACAAATCACTTCCACAATTTAAGATGGTCGAAATATAAAATGTCATAATTCATTAATAATAAACATCTCAAAATTTCAACATACAAAAATACAAATAAGCATGAACAAATGATTCTAATGTAGCCATAACCATTTTAACTGCTCCAAATTGGAACTAACTATAACTTTATAAATATTGAACTGAACAAATTTACTAGGATTAACAGATAAACAAAACGACAAATCCTATATCAAATAAATATAGCACAAAAGTAGATGTCTTTGACTAATCTGGATCACACTCTATCAGCATCCATATTATAAAATTGTTATGTCTACCATCCACTAACAGAACACATTACATTGAAGATATAGCCTGTGGCTCTTTTGTGGTTTGGCTTATATTCTTCACGTCATACAAGTTTCAAATTAAGATTAGTCATCATCATTTTAGGAGGATGTACAATCAGGAGCTCCAATTATTAGGTTATCAGCCAATCATGTCCACCAGAAAATGCAAGCCAACAGATGTCTAGAACCAGTAATCTGTACGTTCACAAAAAGAACACAAGAATCCCTGGAAAAAACTTATTTAAAACAATAAAATACCAGGCTGAGAGCTGTAGTCCCAAGAAGCAGCAGATAAAGTTTTCCCTGAAATGGTCCAAATATCAGCTCCACCACATCTAATGATTTTAATAATTTCCCTGGCAAACTTGGGGCAGTAAATCTTTAAAATTTTGACAGATATGATGTCCCAAAATTCCAATTCTGCATAAGTGCTGTGATGGATATTCCAATGATGGCACTAACCTCAACCAAATGAAGATTAGAAGCACGGCTGAGAAGAACAAATGCAAATTCTCCTATCTGAGCCAAAGACATTCCGACCTACACACATTTACATTCTGTTGATAGAAAATCATAACAGAAGGCATCATAGACAGTGAACATCAAATAAAATCTTACAAGGAGTGCAGCCTTGTTGTTGTAACCAAATGCCTTCACTACTGTCGTAATTATGGTTGTCTTGATGATTATAACTAAAATGACAGATGCTAATAATATATCGACATGGCTCCAGAGAAAATGAACATGGATCAGCATCCCAATGCTGGAAAGAAAAAGAGCAGCAAAGAAGTTTCGAATAGGTTCAATCTGCACAACGAACAAGCTCAGCTGGTTAGAGACCATGAACATGCAGAAAAGAGATGCTATCCCCATTTGGGCCAATACATTAGCAAAACCAGCAGGAAAAGCAAATTAGAAAAGCCTCAGCAACATGAGTGAAATTAAAACCATAAGCACACTTACAGCAATCATTCCAGCCCTACATTCTAATGATAATAGATAGGTTTATCTTAAGATTCTAGAAAATAATAGCTTCATTTCATTCCCCATTAACCTCTCCAAATTCTTTATGTACGGGAGATCATCAGCTAGATTACTTATTCAGTTAAGCCGGTTCTATGTATTCAGTTTCATGTCAGGTTCTTGCTTATAGGTAGTCTTCCATTCAAATGATGAAACCTATACCATTTAAGTACCGAGAACTATGATTTGCTGTCCATTTTGAATTATGCAGAAACCCAAAGACCTATCAGTGAAAATAAGCTAGAGTGCAAAGTGGTTAAAAAACAAGATTTAAAAATACAAACAGTGCATATTATGTACCTGCTAGTAAAAGTTTCGCCTAAGAAGCATAAAAACAAATAGTTCAAGCCACAAAGTCTCACAAAAAAGGCCAGAAATTTTTTAAACAGGGATGTTGGATTACAGTGATGAGCAAATAAGTTTTAACAAAATGGAACTTAATATTATTCTGGAATATTATATCCCAAACGATAAGAATATGAAGCAAGATAGTTTCTTTAGATGACCAAGTCAGCATCTCAACAATGCAACTCCTGCTTACCATTTACTGCCACTAGTGAAAATACTAAGACTGTGTCCAATCCCATGGATACAATAACGTTTTTCATTAAATTGGATATTTGTTGTTTTATATACCTCTAGTTGCTCTGTCACTAATGTATGTTGAACTTCCAATGAGTTGTTCATTTGTACGACGGATCTGTGGCTTTCCACATCTCTTGTACACTCCAATATACGTTAACACAATTAGTCAGACATGGACTTACATGTGACACAGAAAAAATGGGATAGTGCTGGTTGCTAATCCTGCTCTAGTTAGCTAATTTAATAGCCTCCTAGATAAAAATTTAAGATTAGTCACTATGGTTTAAATATTCACATCTTATCGATTTTACTGTAGTAAAAGATTAAAGATGGGAAGAAAAAAACAGATGAGGTCCCTGATGAATACATTAACGCATTTTAATCAGCAAAATACAATATTAGCAATTAGCTGAGATGAATAATATCTTTGTTTCTATGATAGTTGCAGTCCTAGCAACATGACAACAAAGACAACTCTTGAACTTACTAGACAAAAGGACAAAAGAGAAATACTAGGCACTAAAGTCATGCCAAGAATAGCTAGTTGAACCTCCTGGTGGTAAGATCTACATAACTTCATAAATGGCAAGAAATCAGAGCACTCACTTCATAAGTTAGAAAGATATACAAAATTTACACATCTACAACTTCAATAGACAGTATAACAGATTATGTAAACCTTACTTGTTCCAATGTATGTTGAGCAAGATCAGTTGTCGATATCATCACCCCAGCTGCAAAAGATCCCAATTCCAGACTCAGGCCCAGCTTATCACTACACTGCAACATTAACAAAAAGAAAAAATCGTTAACATGCAATTTAAAATAAATTAGGTAGACAACTTATGTAATCTAAAGAAAACATTTTTCATAGAGAAAAGTTCTACATCATGATGTAGGATCAACCATTAAGGCCTTTCAAGGAGGGCTAGTGGCCAAAGCAAAAGTTAAATTTGATACAGCAATACCATTTCCAATAAAATATCATATGGAATTAATTTAGCTTTAATCTTCCATGTGACCGGACATTATAAAAGAAAAGGCCATTTTAAATATTTTCCACAATTAAATTTGATTTTAACAAGCTCAACATATATTGTAATAACTGCATTCCCTAGAAAAATCAGACAGCAAATAACAATGTGTAATTGTTAAATTTTGTAAGATTGGGCCCAAATAAACTGAGCATATACAAGCTCAAATGAGGTTCCATCCTAAAACTAATTGGTGATAGGTGGAGTAACTCACTAGGTTTATATGCATGTTCAAGGTCATATATTCTTTCAATGTAAGACAAACTCTCACGTATAGTTCAACACACCCCTCTCATGTGTGAGCTAATTTAAGACCCAACATGTGACACAGTCTATCGTGCCAAAGTGGTGACGACTAACCCAAGAGCAACTTGCTCTGATACCATATCAGAATTTAGGGTTTTAAGTTGTTATCTATCGAACCACTTAATGGGTAATATATATAGAAAGAGTACGACACAAATCAGGAAACTAATCCCACTAAACTAGGAAACTAACTCTTAACAGAAAATCCCTTAAATTGTGGGATCCTAACAATACTCTTAAATTGTGGGATCCTAACAATACATATCTTATACCCAATATTTACCTAAAACAGAATTACGAATTCTCACAGTAATCATAAAATATCAATGTGGGTTAGAGGGAAACAAAATAAAATAAATCTTAACATGGAATTGAAGATTGAAAGAAGAAAACTTCCAATGCTATGCTGCACCACTTTATAAAAATTAGAGCAGATAACCAACCAATAGCACCTGAACTAATAAATGTCACGCAATGTAATAGATTTATCAATAAACACAAATGACTTTACAACTCATTTCTTCAAATGATCAGAGAACGATTGAGCAAAAAGTAAAAGAGAAATCAAGGACTTGATTTGATATTTCTACATGGTATTAACAGAAAAATGGAAAGCAGCTTGCATGCATATTAATACCATATAGCATATGTCCACATTTCCCAATCAAACTAAAAATGCTCAATAGATCCCAGATAAGCAGATGAAACATACCCAGGCTACAAGTAAGCAGAATGCAACAGATGCTAATTGATAGAGCTCGTTTGTCTGCAAAATTAAATTTAAACCAAGGAAAAAAACTTTGATTGCTCATATACAGACAAATGCAAAGCTAGAGAAAAGAACATCGAAACTATGCTTTTGAACACAATAAGTTTGTACCTGTATAGGCTCATCATCAGTTTAAGGAATCTAGGAAACCAAGTGCGAGATAATATTGATAAAACAGCCAAAAAGGCTATTACTGTCACCAACCTGATTAAGAGAACAGCTATTTTGTCAAGGATAAAAAGTAGATTTTGGGCGTCTTTGGCTGAAGTAAGAGTTAAAACTGATAAATATAGAAATATTGAAACATTTGCTGTAAGTAAAACGATAACCATCAATAGCACTGACGTGAGTAAATTATGAAATATTTTCATCTAAACTTTGCAAGTCCAGTTTCTTCACTTACAGTTTGGTCATGGATATTACTCCCTGTAGAATTCCTGAAGTTCCACCAAGAACCGGAAGCAAAGCAAATAGCAAACCAACAGCACAGTCCTAGCAGGTAAAACCTTATTCAATATTCAATATGAGTTCATGAAAAAGCATTCCACAACTTGAATGGTACTATTAGAAATGTATTCAAAGACAGTACCTGTAGAATAAGAGTGCCAATGGTCACTTGCCCATGGAGCGAATTAGTAGAATTCTTTTCCATCAAAAACTTCAAGACCTGGACCAAGTGATAATCATTGGCCAATTAGCATTCCAAAGAGTAAAAAGTAGAGAGAGAAATAGAGGATATAACATATGGGAAATAGATTTTTGGTGCATATATCAGAAGAGAATTTACCACAGCTGTGGAAGACATTGAAAGGAATGCACCAACAAATACCCCTTCAGATGTCATACCACCAAATAGCTGCAAACAGAATCAGATTAGAACTGCAGTTTCGTGTAATAAAACTTTAATCAGGAAAATCCATAAGCAATGCTTTTGCACCAAAAACAACTGCTTTATAGTCGCACTAATTGCAAACCACTAAGTCATATAAAGTATAAATTATGAGGGAGAGCAAGGATGCAGGGAACTTCACACCAGTATAAAAGATGAAAGAATATAAAGTCAATTGTTGGGAAATATCCGGGCAGATATTTCCTAGGTGTTAATGACTCCTAAAAGTTAGCTAAATTAGATCAATTAGAATATTATGTACAGCTGTTAGTTTCCTAAAATAGATCCTTGTATTCCTACATATACTTGTACCTATGTATTGACTATTAAGGGAATAATAATATACATCTGTTCAACTTATATTTCTGCATGATATCAGAGCAGATTTGGTCCGAATTATTAATTTTCCGGTTGTCTATCTTGGGATTATTTCAAGTGACAACCCAGTCTCATTTGCACTTAAGGGAGAGTGAGTTTATAAGTGGTAAGAGTTAACTATTCAAATTACTAATTCTATTCATTTTGACAATAGTTGACTTAAGCTCACTTCTTGTT
Source organism: Erythroxylum domingense (assembly GCA_025594535.1). NCBI lineage: Eukaryota > Viridiplantae > Streptophyta > Magnoliopsida > Malpighiales > Erythroxylaceae > Erythroxylum > Erythroxylum domingense. Next base: position 30,556,805 of record JANQBM010000008.1, read on the forward strand.
AATGGGTTCTACACTTTACCCATATTAAACCCTAGCAGCCACCTACTTTCCCTAATCCTACCCATCTATGTCAACCATGTCCGAAATCTCTGAATCCTCCAACCCCATCTGTTCAAACACCTCCACCAAATAATCCTACCTCAGATTCTCATTCCATTCATATCACTAGTATATAACTGAATGGAGAGAATTTTCTTCGTTGGTCCCAATAAGTTAGAATGTACATCTGTGGTAGAGGCAAGATTGGATATCTGACTGATGAGAAGAAGGAACCAGCAGCTGATGATCCTATACCTACTGTTGAAAACTCAACCTTCGTTACTGGGAATGTTGCCGGCCTTGTTAAGAAGATTGAGGAGAAGTCACAGGAAATAAAGGCACGGGTTTGGTGTGACTACTGCAATAAAGCTCATCATACCCGTGAAACATGCTGGAAACTCCATGGAAAACCTGCAAATTGGAAGGGATCTCATGAAGGAAAATTTAATAAAACTCCATCAGCCCATGAGGTAGATTTTGGACAGTTCATTCAAAAGCATATTAACCACATCCTGAAGCTACTGAAACCCAAATCTGAGTCCTCAAGTGCTCCCAATGCATCTGTTGCGCAAACAAGCAGTGATTTAATGCCTTGTCACGTTCCTTTCCCTACCATTCCGCTCCTTGGATCATTGATTCAGGAACATCTAACCATATGACCAGTTCTTCTGATTTATTTCATACTTACAACCCTTGTTCTAGACATCAAAAAATTTGTATAGCAGATGGGTCATTTTCTGCTATAGCAGGAAAAGGTTTGATCACTCTTATCTTCTAATATCTGCCTTAATTATGTCCTTCATGTTCCTAAACTAGCTTGTAATCTGCTATCTGTGAGCAAACTAGCTCGTGACTCTAATTGTACCATTACATTTTTTGATTTGTATTGTGTTTTCTAGGAACAGACATCGAAGAGGATGATTGACAATGCTAAGTTCAAAGATGGTCTCTACTACTTCGTTGATGACTACTTGAAGAATAAAGAAGCCCATGGCTTAAGTAGTATTTGTTCTACCCCTGCTAAAGAACATATTTCACTCTGGTGTAATAGATTAGGACATCCTAGTTTCTCATACCTCAAAAGACTATTACCTCATTTGCTTAAATCTGTGGATTGTTCAAAACTTTATTGTGAGCATTGCATTTTATCCAAAAGTCATAATATTATTTACCCTACAAAACTGTATCAGCCCTCTAAGCCACTTTACTTAATTCATAGTGATGTTTGGGGCCCATCGCGTGTTAAAAACTATTTTTGGAAAAAAAATGGTTTGTAACTTTTATCAATGATCATACTCAAGTATGCTGGGTTTATTTGATGTGTGAAAAATAAAGTTGCTAAATCTTTCAAAACTTTATACCATGATTGAAACTCAATTTCACACAAACATTGGTATACTTCACTCTAACAATGGTACTAGGTATTTTAATGAAGTCCTTGGAAATTTTCTTAAGCTTAAAGGCATTGTTCACCAGTCTACTTGTGTTAACACCCCTCAACAAAATGGCATTGTCGAGGGGAAAAATAAACAATTACTGTGAGTATCTCGGGCCATTATGTTTGTTATGACTGTGCCAAAATGCCTTTGGGGTGAGGTCGTTTTCACTGCATCATACTTAAATCAATCAAATGGCCAGCCACGTTTTGAGTTATGCTACACCCCTACATGTGCTTAAACAAAATGTTCTTGAAAATCGGCTTTACTCTACTCTTCCCCTTAGGGTTTTTGGGTGTACCGTGTATGTTCATACCCCGACTAGGGGAAACTCTAAACTAGATCCTAGAGTTGAAAATTGTGTATTTATTAGGTATGCTCCTAGTAAACAGGGTTATAAGTGCTACAATCCTTTCACACAAAAAATTGTTGTATCCATGGATGTCACATTCCTAGAACATTAAAAAAAAAAAATCTTCAAGCAGAGAACTCTAATGGAGCAGAAAATTTTTGGGATGTTACTATTACTCCCAACCCCCTACCCACAGTCATTATTGATCACAATATAATCTCTGATAATGAAGGCAAAGAAACTACTCACAATATAATCTCTAATAATGAAGGCCAAGTAACTACTCCTAATATGTCCGTGCTAGGAAATCCCAATTCAACCACAGGGAGAGAAATACTACTGTCTGTTCCCAGGGAACGGAATACTGAGCTTCATGTTTATTCTAAGAGAAAGACTCAATTAAGAAGTAGAGAACAACCTCCTCAACATTGCACAACCTCTCAAACTCCTTGGAGAATGAAACCTGCCAACAACTCTAATTCAGGTAACCCATCTGCTACTTTACCCCTTGTTGTGCCTGATAATGATCAATCTATACCAACCAACCCACAAGTTACTAGTGATTTTTCTACTGATGTCTCTGTTGATAATTACCTACCCATAGCAATTAGGAAAGGGAAACAGGATTGTATCGACCATACCATATCAAAGTACTTATCTTATGGAAAACTATCACACAAACACAGCTCTTTTATATCTAAAATCACTAACTTGTTTGTACCAAGGAACATTCAAGAAGCACTTCAAGATCCGGATTGGAGATCAGCTATTATAGAAGAGGTAAATGCACTTGAGAAGAATGGAACTTGGGAGCTCGTTAATTCCCTTAGAGATAAAAAGCTGGTAGGGTGCAAGTGGCTATTCACTGTTAAATACAAGGTTAATGGTAGTGTGGAAAGGTTGAAGGTAAGGCTGGTTGCTAAGGAGTTCACTCAAACCAATGGTATTGACTACCAAGAGACATTTGCTCCTATTGCAAAGGAAAATACTATTCAGGTGTTATTATCCTTGGCTGTAAATTTTGAGTGGACTTCAACTAGATGTAAAAAATGCATTTCTCAATGGAGACTTAGAAGAAGTCTTTATGAGGCTACCTCTGGGATTTAAGGATACCTATGAATAAGGTGTGCAAGCTAAAGAGGTCATTATATGGCCTAAAACAGTCCCCTAGAGCATGGTTTGATAGATTTGGACGAGCAATGAAGAGCTATGGCTACTATCAAAGTCAAGCCGATCATACATTATTCTACAAGCGGTCCAAGGCAGGTAAACTATCTATCCTTATTGTTTACGTGGATGATATCATTCTAACTGGAGATGATGTATCAGAAATAGTAGAATTGAAGAAGAGATTAGCCAAAGAATTTGAAATTAAAGACCTTGGACCACTCAAATACTTCCTCGAGATGGAGTTTGCTAGATCAAAAGAAGGTATATTTGTGAATCAGAGGAAATATATACTAGATCTGTTGAATGAGACTGGATTACTAGGCTGCAAGGCAGCTGATACACCTGTTGAAATAGGTGTGAATGTTAGCCCAGCTTCACAAGAAAATATCGTTGATAAGGAGAGATACCAGTGGCTGGTTGGGAGACTAATATATTTGTCACACACCAGATCTGATATAGCTTTTGTTGTCAACCTAGGGAGTCAATTTATGCACTCACCAGGCAGAGAACAATTAGATGTTGTGTATAGGATACTATGGTATCAAAGGAACTCCCGGGCAAGGTTTAATGTTTCCTAAGCAGAACAATCTTCAAGTTGAAGTTTATACCGATTCTGATTAGGCAGGAAGTGCTACTGATAGAAGATCAAGTTCAGGCCATTGCACATTTGTTGGTTGTAACTTAGTAACTTAGCGGAGTGACAAACAAAGTGTTGTTGCAAGGAGTAGTGCCTAAGCTGAATTCTGATCAATGGCACATGGAATTTGTGAAGTTTTGTGGATTAAAATGGTACTGAAGGAACTGCAAATTCCTATTTCAGTTCCCATGGAGTATTGTGATAACAAGGCTGCAATTTCAATTGCCCACATCCCAGTCCTTCATAATAGAACAAAACTTGTTGAGACAGGCACTTCACTAAGGAGAAGATTGAAAAAAGATTAATTTGTGTTCCCTATATACCTACCTCACAACAAGTAGTTGATATTCTTACAAAAGGGTTACACTAGAGGCAGTTTATTGTTCTGGTTACCAAGCTGATTATGGATGATATCTACAAGCCAGCTTAAGGAGGAGTGTTGGGAAATATCTCAGTAGATATTTCCTAGGTGTTAATATGATAAGCAAATGGATGATAGAATAAGTCTTTATATTTAGTAATGGTAACGTAGACTACTACAAGAGCAGAAGCTCTCCAGCCAACAATGGCTCCTCAAGCTTAATAGCTGAGATAGTAGAATAAGAAAAAATTTCCCGTCTGTGCTACCCGATTCCCTTACAGAACCTCCCCCTGTACTAGATTCGTTTCTCTCTCCCCTAACAAATTCTTACAAACTCATTCCCTAACCGTTAGCTGACTCATCATTCCCTGGGTTACTAACTTTCTGCTCTTCTTTAGTCTTTCTCCTAGAGTATGTTAATATGGGTTTGTGGCCCATGTTCTGTTCCTTCCTCCTATTTCTCCTAGAGTAAGTCAACATGGGTTTATGACCCGTATAGCTATCAATTATGCCTCCTACGAAATCTGCCTTGTCCTCAAGGCAGAAGGAAGGATACTGCTATTTCAATTGTGCAATAGCTGTCCAGGAAGCTTCTTCAATTGGCTTCCCCTTCCAAAGCACAAGCCACTCGACAATCTCCTCATGATTCTTCTGGACAGTACGTTCAGCTAGGATTGCTTCAGCAACAGTAGGCTCGGTTGAGTCAACCTCCAAACCTGAAGGAAGAGTTGGCTCGGGCACACAGTTTCCTATAACTTGTTTCAGCTGAGAGATGTGAAATACCGGGTGAACTCGGGCAGGGCAGTGTCAGGAAGAGTCAACTTATAGGCCACAGCTCCTACCTTAGCTATCACTTGGAAAGGTCCATAAAACTGAGCTGAAAGCTTAGGGCAGATCCGACGTGCGACTGATGTTTGTCTGTGAGGTCTAAGCTTGGCATAGACTCGATCCCCTATTTTCAGTTGAACATCCCTACGTTTAGCATCAGCCACAGATTTCATGACTTGTTGAGCCCTAGTAAGATGGTATTTAAGCTGCCTCAAAGCCTCATCTCTATCAACCAACACACAATTTACGGCATCAATAAGAGACTCCCCAAGGAGGAAGTGAGGGACTTTGGGAGGAGGTCGACCGTACACCACCTCGAATGGAGTTGTGGATGTTGCGGAGTGAAAAGAAGTATTATACCAAAATTCGGCCCAAGAGAGCCAATTATGCCAATGTTTTGGTTGTTTGGTTGTTCAGAAACAAAACATTAGAGGTAGATCTCAAGACACCTATTGACCACCTTGCTTTGTCCATCCGTTTCCAGATGATAGGAGGTGCTCATTCGAAGAACCGTTCCTTGCAACCTCCAAAGCTCTTTCCAAAAATTACTGACAAAGATTGGATCTCGGTCACTTACAATTGTCTTCGGAATGCCATGTAGTCTAACCACTTCCTTAACAAAACAATCAGCTATAGCCTTGGCAGTAAAAGGGTGTTTGAGAGGGATGAAATGTGCATACTTCAATAATCTGTCCACTACTACCATGATGACCTCAAACCCTTGGCTTTTTGGCAATCCCATTATAAAATCCATCTAAATGTCTTCCCAAACTGAATTGGGGATAGGGAGAGGTTGAAGTAACCCAGCTAGAACAAGGGTTTGATACTTGTGTCTTTGGCAGACTTCACATTCCTTCACAAACTGCAGAATCTGTTTTCGCATTCCAACCCAATACAAACAACTAACTATCCTCTTATAGATCTTAATAAATCCGGAATGACCCCCTGTTGGAGTGGAATGGAATTCTTTTAAGAAACCTGGAGGATTAAGACAAAACCAACCTGTTTCCCTTGAACAACAGCCCTCCCGATAAGTGAAACTCTGTTTCAGATGGAGGATTAGCTTGAAGTTTCTGCAGGATTTCTGTCAACCATGGATCACTTTGATACTCTTCTTGCACCTTAACCAAATCGACCCAATTAGGTGATGAAACAAGGTGGTGAAGTTCTGGATCCACAGATACACGTGATAAGGCATCTGCTGCCTTGTTTTCTGGTCCTGGCTTATAGAACACTTCAAATCGAAAACCCATCAACTTGGACAACCAGTGGTGCTAATCTGGGGTATTCAACCACTGCTACAGGAGATGCTTCAATGTCTTGTGGTCTGTGTATACCTTGAAGGACCTTCCCAAAATATAATGCCTCCTAAAGCCATAATTTCCTTCTCATATACGGATTTGGACATGGCAGTAGCAGATAAAGCTTTGCCGAAATAAGCAATGGGTTTATTTTCCTGCATAAGGACAACCCCCAATCCAAAACCAGAGGCATCACATTCCACAGTAAATTCCTTAGAGAAATCCGGTAAAGTGAGGACCGGAAAGGAAATCAAACAATTCTTCAACTTATCAAAGGCTCCTTGAGCTTCAGATCCCCAAGAGAAACTGTCTTTCTTTGTGAGTTCCGTGAGTGGCCGAGCGATTTTCCCATAGTCTTTGATAAACTTCTGGTAGTATCCAGTGAGACCGAGAAACCCTCTCACCTCCGTAACATTCTTAGGTATAGGCCAATCTTTAACACATTGGATCTTAACAGGATCCATTGCTACACCTTCAGCTGAAATAACATGTCCTAAATACTCAATGAATTGCTGTCCGAATAAGCATTTCTTCTTATTTGCAAAGAAATGATGTTCAATTAATAGTTGTAGAGCTTGTTCCAAGTGGTTGAGGTGCTTCTGCCAACTATTGCTATAGATCAAAATGTCAAAAAATACCAGCACACTTTTCCTTAGAAGTGGTCTAAATACCAAATTCATAGCAGATTGAAAAGTGGATGGGGCATTCATATGTCCGAAAGGCATAACTAAATATTCATAATGGCCTTCATGAGTTCGAAAGGCTATTTTATGAATATCTTCTGTCTTAATCCGTATTTGGTGGAAACTGGACTTCAAATCAATCTTAGAAAAATACTTGGAACCATGCAATTCATCAATAAGCTCATTAATAGTGGGAATGGGAAACTTGTCAGGGATGTTTACCTTGTTTAAGGCACGATAGTCCACCCACATCCTCCATGAATCGTCCTTCTTTTTAACTAGAATTACTGGATTGGAAAAAGGGCTGGTGCTGTGTCTAATCGCACCTAATTCTAGCAATTCCCTGACTTGCTTCTCAATCTCATCCTTATGGTGGTAGGCATACCTATACGGACGTACCCTTACTGGATTGGACCCATTATATAGAGTAATGGCGTGATCATGATTCCGCGAAGGAGGAAGACCCCTCGGTTCCTAGAACACCAATCGGTTTGCATGTAGGATAGAAGTTAGCTCCTGAATTTGGGCTGGAATTAATTTAGTACTGGCCTTCGAAACAAGCACATTAACCTCACACTCTTACTGTTCATCCTGAAACTCCGTCACAATGGAATGGAGTATCCCTTGGAAAGCAAAAATTTGTTGGGGCTGCATAAAGCCTTGCCCTCTCAATGTGGTTACTTCTTTTCCATGTTCAAAAACCCAACTCAGTGTCTTTTGCTTGAAATCCGCCCTCACTTCTCCTAGAGTTTCTAGCCATTCCGCACCCAAGATTAGATCTATTCCTCCCAAATGCAAAATATATGCATCAATTAGCAACTCCACATTCCTTACTAACACCACAATTCCTTTACATCGTCCTTGTGAAAAACACTTTGTGCCATTACCCGGTTTCACTCCATACGATTTGGTTGGAGTCACATTCAAACCCAAGGTAGCTACTAATTCGTGTGAAAGATAATTATGACTTGCTCCACTGTCTATGAGGAGCAAGATTAGAACTCCCGCCAACTTACCCTCAAATTTGAGAGTCTTAGATTGGACAATCTCCCCACACTCAGCTACTTGACACACCATTTCCCATGCCTCACCAATTTCAGTCTCCTCTTTGTCCACTTCATTTGAAGGAAGCTTTTCTCCCTCGTCGTCACCTTCCCAAATCAGCATTCTCAAATGCTTGTCAAGGCAAACATGGGTAGGGTTGTAGTGTTGTCCGCATTTAAAACATAATCCCTTAGACCTTCGGTCCATCAGCTCCTGATAAGAAAGATTTCGTGTCCCCCTTTGCTGCCCAGCTACAGCCCTCTCTACACGGGGTCCACGTTCAACTCCACCAAACGGATGCATGGGTGGTTAAACCAGGTTGTAACGCACGCCACTCCAGCTTCGACCACCCTTGGTCGAATTGGTGGACCCGAATTTCTGGGCATCCAATGGTTTTCCATCCCGTTGTCTATTTTGAAGACACCGACTGCGCCAACTTCCGCTCTACTACACGCGCTGTGGATATCATCTTATAGCGGTAAGAAGGATCCAAAGCCAAGACTTCCAACCGTATATCTTCTCTTAGTCCCCCTAAGAAGAATCCCATATATTGATCCTCTGGAAGAGGTGGAACCTGAGCCATCAACATCTCAAAAGTTTCCACATACTCATCCACAGTGCCCCGCTGTGTTAATGTTTTTACTGGGAACACGGGTTTCCAATATGGTGATCTCCATACCGGTCGAACAAAGCCCGTTTGAAAGTCTCCCAGTCCAGCTCTGGTTTCGACGCCAAGAGCACCTTGAACCAGTGCCATGTCATGCCCTCCATGCAGATCTGAGCCAGTTGAACTCGAAGTTCTGGTGGGGTGCCCTCAACGGTGAAGTAGACTTTCGCACGAGAGACCCATCCTACCGGGTCGTCACCTTGGAATGGAGGGAGCTCTACCCTTTTAGCCCTGAGCTGGTACTCCGACGACGACATGGAGGTAACACCGCTTCCTTCAGCAGATGTTTGTACTGACTTAACACGATCGACGGACCTTGACACTACCTCGAGTGATCGGTTTTCTATCTGTCACTAGAACCCTTCAAGCATTTCTGCGTGCATCGCCGCTAGCACTCTAAGAGAGGTCATCAACGCCTTTGTGTAAGGTTCCCAGTTGGACCATATGGTCCAACAGCTTCGTCTCCACCGCCACCATACGCGCATCCATTGCTTCCCACTTTTGTGACGCCATTCTCGTTTGCATACAATCGGGTCTCTCAATGAAAGCAACAATGATAAGCAAATGGATGATAGAATAGGTCTTTATTAATATTTAGTAATGGTAACGTAGACTACTATAAGAGTAGAAGCTCTCCAGCCAACAGTGGCCCCTCAAGCTAAATAGCTGAGACAGTAGAATAAGAAAAAGTTTCCCCTCTGTGCTACCCGATTCCCTTACATAACCTCCCCCTGTACTAGATTCGTTTCTCTCTCCCCTAACAAATTCTAACAAACTCATCCCCTAACCGTTAGCTGAATTATCATTCCCTGGGTTACTAACTTTCTGCTCTTCCTTAGTCTTTCTCCTGGAGTATGTTAATATAGGTTTGTGGCCCATGTTTTGTTCCTTCCTCCTATTTCCCCTTGAGAAAGTCAACATGGATTTATGACCCGTATAGCTATCATAATGACTCCTAAAAGTTAGCTAAATTAGATCAATTAGACTATTATGTACAGCTATTAGTTTCCTAAAATAGATCCTTGTATTCCTATATATACTTGTGCCTATGTATTGATTGTTAAGGGAATAATAATATACATTTGTTCAGCTTATAGTTCTGCATCAGTGCTATACAACAACAACAGTATTTGCAAACTAGAAAAACAACTTATAAAACTCTTAAAGATCAAGTGAAATACCATGGCTGTAATTCCACATAAGAACATAAACAAAAATATTTGGAGCAGACCTCCCAAAACAGCAACTGCTCGAACAACTCGAAGCTAAAATTGAGGTAGACAAATGTTTATTGCAACTTCACCAGCAATTTCACTTTATAATAAGATATGAGGGAGATGAAAAGAACAAACTTTTGTTAACGAGAACTCCAAACCCAGTGCAAAGAGTAGAAAAACAACCCCAAACTGAGCTACAGTCTCAACCTACAAGGATATGCATGGCAAGAAAAAAAATAAAAGTGAATTATCAATCAAAGGGTTAGTCATATCTGAGCAAGTGATGCCTGTAGAATCATAAATTCATAAATTTGTGCTGAGATGACCACCGCATTTACTCTTATACTTGACAGAAATTTCGTGGCTGATATTATATTCAACTTCCATTACAACATACGTCAATCAAAGCATCATGGCGAGTGATTAACTTGTCTGAAAATGAATAAGAACTACTCTAAACCAATATGAGTTAAAAATGCAAATCATCCTCTACAGATATCCTAACTAATAAAGCAAAATGCAACAATTCACACATACTTGCACCATCTCACTGACAAAGTTGAAGCCTCCAGGTCCAATAACAGATCCTGCTAATAGATATCCAGTCATTGCCTGTAAAAACTCTATGGTTAGAAATGTTGGTGTAGGCAAGAAACTTATAAACACATACAGTGAGAGATTTATCTTGCTTAGACATTAGATAGATCATATTATTGCAATTTCATGAACTATCTATATGGAATATATCAGACCGGTTGTCCAACACAGGCAAATGCAATGCCACCACAAGCTGCAGACACAATGACGACAACCAAATCTGATATCAATCTACAAAGGAATAAAGATGGATTCAAATTAGCTTACCAGCTAAATACAACAAATATTTAAAAAGAATCATGAGAAATAGCAAAGATCACCTCAGATCTAGCTGCAACACTGGAAATTTTGATTTGAAGTTAGATATAATAAAGATATTGTCCTGAAATAAACAACCAAAAGTTCCAGAGTTACACATTAAAAATAACATTAGCACCAAAGGTACCTATTGAAGTAATCTTACCTTTCTATCGATAAGTGTAGGGGTATCTTCGACTCTATTTTCATTGTCTAAATTGAAAACATCATGAAGCTTAAATGACCTAAGATGAAAAACAGAAACATGAATGCCTTAAATGACCAGACAAATACCAAAATATCTAGGAAGGTGACAAGACATAGAGTAGAAGCTCATACTTCTCCTCCTTTGTTTCATTTTTCTTTGGCTTCACCCTGGCAACAGTTTCCAAAACTGCCTGAGCAAAGAAAAATGTATAAATAAGACTTGATAAGTTAAAAGATCCTAACTAAGTATATGTAGGCTATTCTAAATGATCTAAAAGACAAATGAAAAAATCAGTATGTTTTGTTCTTAATGAAATTAAATAAAACTCGTAACAATCAAAGAACGATCATGAAGATGCACAAACAAAGTCTTCTCAATCCTCAAAATATACTGATGGTTACAACTAAACATGCTGTCCAGTTTCTTGGATTGCTAAAAACTATTCAATTGATATGAAAATATCTATTAAAAAAGCCAAGGAACAAAGAAACCTGTTGTTCTGCTACACTATTGTTGAAGCTTCCAGAATCAGTCGCTGCCAAATATTGGACGCATTGGTGAGTGGAGTGGGGTGTAATTATTAGTCAAAAATTTGAAGAACGTTACAAGTGGTAGATAGGATAAAACAATTGATAGAAGCACCAAATCAGCTCAATGAAAAAAAATATCTCGTCACAAAACAATTCCAAATCAGAGGCTACAATGAAAATCAATATAACACCATTAATGCTAACATCAACTGCAATTGAGTTGATTCCCAACATTTGTATATAAGATCAACAATCCTAGTGAAGCTTCCTTTCTGAGACTGAAAGTAAGACTTTAAATAAAGCAAAATTACTAGATCTAGTAACAAGGGGTTTGAATTGACAGTAACACATGGTATACTTGGAGTGGACATTCTCATGAGTCTCGGATCTTAAATCCAAGTCCGGACTGGAGTTAAACAAAGTGAGAGAAAAGTATTCAAACAAAGAAGATCCAAATTAAGCACTCCTAAGTACATCATCAGTAATCCATATTACTGGAAGAAAGAAGAGACGTTGTATCTCCACAACTAACCTAACAATCTAATTAGAAGAACAAATGTCAACACCAACGAAAACGAGTTATGCAGAAATCACAAACAGTTCTTTGATTAAATAAACCCCACGAATGGAAGGAATAAGTAGAGAAAGACAGACACAGAGAGAGAGAGATAAACCTTCGTTCTGTTCGTTCTCAGTGAACTCCTTTTCAAGAGCCTTATCGATAATATCGGCGAAGGAGCCTTCTTTAAGCTTAGAAATGGAGGTGTTGGTGGCGCTGGCGTTGGCGTTGGTGAAGACAGAGCCATCTGAGTCGGCAATTTCGAAAGCAAGTGAAAGCGGTAGAAGAAGAAGAAGAGCGCAGAATGGGAAGAGACTAAGCTGAAGAGAACACAGAGGTCCAGCTCCTCTTCTACTGAACATTGAAGTGAAAGAGCAGACCACACACACAACAAGAAGTGAGCGCTTGGAGAGAGACAGAGGGAGTTAATGAATGGAGGAAGGAGTCAACTTTTGGTCATAGTTCTCATAGACATGCCGCCCCCACCATTTCCGTTTTTTTTATAACTGATTTACTTAATATTAATAAATTTATTTCTCCTTGTAAAAAATAATAAAATTTTTAATTTACAAGATTTGGAAAGTATTTGAGAAGAACAATAACTAGTCATAGAAATCCTCTATACCTACTATCTTATACAAATTCTATTTCACGTGATTTCAGTCATATAAATATGTGGGACTCATATGGGATGTCAAAAAGTAACAATCAAATTTTAAGAAAAATGTTATCAAAATAAAATAGCTTATAATTTAGTAGGAGCCATATTAGTAACACAAGAATTATTAACAAAACAATGTTTCGAAACAAAATTACGAAAAACCTTAAAACATAAAACCAATCAACTTTGTTGTGAGAAAAACATAGAAGTACCACAAGAATATAGATGTGAGCCAATTAGGCAAAAGAAAAATAAGAAACCATTTTATAATAAATATAAATGGAAAAGATACTCTAATTATAAAAGAAACAAACCTTATTTTTATAGACGAAAATTTAGAAAACAAGGATATAGACAATATAAACCTAAAACGTTTCAACCAAAACAAAAAGATTGTCCACAGAAAAAGAAAAATTGTAGATGTTAGTTTTGTAAAGAAGAAGGACATTATGCAAATCATTGTCCTAACAGAAAAAACCCTAAATATCAAACTAAGGTAAATTTTTTACACACAGCAATTCAAAATTAGATAGAATCCATTTAATTTGATTATGATACTAATTCTACAATTTCTTCCATTTATTACTATGAATCTCAAAGTAAATCATCAGAATCATCAATTGAATCCCAATACAACCTTTATTCAAATAGTGATACAAAATAAACAAGTAAATGCTTATATAGACATAGGAGCAACAATCTGTATTGCTTCTAAACATGTATTGACTACATGGAAAAAAACTAGACAAACCTTTACAAATAAGAATAGCTGATGGAAGTTTTAAATATATATAGTGTGTAAGTTATTATAATAATATTCTTATTGAAAAATTTACATTTGCTGTACCATCTATTTACCAACAAGAATCAGTATTATCATTTATTATAGGAAATAATTTTCTTAAATTATATAATCCATTTTGTCAATATTTACATTATATAACTCTCCAAACTCCTTATATAAAATCTATAAATCAGAAGTCTATTATTTTAAAAATTCCTATTTATCATACTTCTTATATGCAAAAACTACACAGCTTGACAACTAAACTTGATTCTCTTCAATTCTATTTAATTAATAATACTATTTTCCAATAGGAAATTGAAACATTATTAGACTAGGTTTGTAGTGAAAATCCATTAGATCCTTTGAAAAATACAAATCAGCAATTAATTGAGATTAAATTAAAAAACCCTCATCAAGAAATAAATATTAAAAATAATATTCCTTATTCTCAAATTGATGTTCAAGAATTTATAAGTGAATGTACAGAATTATTAGATAATATAGTAAACATTCTTCACCTGCATTCTATGTCAATAATTCAGCTGAATAAAAACGAGGTAAAAGATGAATGATTATTAATTATAAAAAATTAAACGAAGCAACTATAAGAGATGCCTATAAGTTACCAAGGAAAGATTATATTATCAATAAACTAAAAGGTCATACATGATTTACTACATTAGATGCAAAATCAAGATATTAGCAACTTAGACTACACGATAATACAAAAGAATCAACAGCATTTTCATGTCCACCTCAAAAACACTATGAATGGAATGTATTACCCTTTGGATTAAAACAAGCTCCTAGTATATATCAAAGATTTATGGATAATAATCTAGTTGGATTAGAATAATTCACTTTTGTTTATATTGATGATATTATTATTTATTCTAATCAGGATAAATTTGATCATTTAAAGAAAATTAAACTTGTTTTAGAAAGATGTAAAGATAAAGGAATAATTTTGAGTAAAAAGAAAGCTAAAATTGCTAGACAAAATATCGAATATTTAGATATTGAATTTAATAATGGCTATTCAAAATTACAGGCTAACGTATTACATAAATTACATGAGTTTCTTGATATCTTGACAAATAAGAAACAAGTGCAACAATTTTTTGGATTATTAAATTATATATCTGATCAAGGTTTCTTGAAGGATTTAGCTAAAGAAAGGAAATGTTTACAATTAAAATGCAGTACTAAAAATCAATGGCATTAGACCGACGAGGACACAAAAGCAGCTCAGAAATTAAAAACTCTCTATAAGGATCTTCCTCTCTTATATAATTATCTTCCTATGGATACATTGTCGGTGCAAACCAATGCCAGTATTAGATACAGGGGCAGGTTGTCTTTTGGCAAAACCACCCAACACAAACAAGTATTCACTTTGTAAATATACAAACGGGACTTTTAATCCTGCTGAACTCAAGTATACAACTCATGAAAAGGAAACATTAGCCTTACTCAAAACTTTGAGGAAGTGGCGTATTAATCTATTATCGGTTGCATTCACGGTGCAAACCGATTCAAAGTATTTATATGGATTCAATAGATACATGATCAAGACCAATTATAATTAAGGAAGACTAGTTCATTGGCAACTCGAACTTAGTCAATACCAACATACTATTAAATATATAAAATCTTCTGGTAATTTTCTTGCAGACATTTTAACAAGGTAATGGAAACAGCTTTGCTAAGCATGGAAGAAGCATACACGAAAAAAGCCAAAGAATTACAAGACAAAGTCCAAACCACTACTCATGAAATAAACCAGTTACGGATAATCATTGACTTCCTAAAAGCACCACTCCAGTCACAAATTTCCAGCACTTCTCAACCCTCCACATTTGAAAAACCCAAAATACCATAATCAAAGATAGAGTCATCCGGATTTATTCCTCTCATCACTCTACAATTATTCACTCACCAATCTCAAAGAAACAAGATGATTCCAATTCAAAATTTTATGTGATCTACAATGGACCAATGTCTGGGATTTACGAAGAATGGCACAAAGCAGCTATCCATATAACCAGCAAAAAAGGTATTATAAACAAGAGTTTTACTACTAGAGCCGAAGCAGAAAAGTCTTTAACAGAATTCAGAAATCCCCCTTTGAAACCTCAATATAGCCAAGTACTCTAAACAGCTTTACCTATTCCATCAACCATGAAGAATCTTGGAAAACCCCATTGATTTAGACCACATTAATCTTCTACTATCAAAATCCCTTCAAGTAGAAAAAGCTATCAAAAGGAAGCCCGACGACTTACCTCTGCCATGTTTATTGAACGTTTTCAAGCCTTGAATTATTAGACCGACGAAATGAAAATGTTCTAGTATTACCCACAGAATAGAGGCAGGTTTGGCCCAAAAGCAATCATTTTCCTTGGTGCAGACCCTTTATCTATTTACTTATTTTTCAGAGCGGACTCATAGACACCATATATCTCACCGATTTATCCATTTTAACTGAATTTCCCGTTGGATTCATTCAAGCTGTTAAGACCTATAAGGATCGTTTTGCAAAGGAGCATGAGATATTTATAAAAATCTACAACAATTATCCTATTTTCAAAAAGACTGAAGAATCAGACTCCATTCAAGAAGATGTTCAAGATGCAGAAATCAAGGTACAACGAATTTCTTATTTACAAATTGGAATAAGTAATGGTATCTACCCACCTATTGATACACCAACTCAATATGACTTCCTTTGGGATACAATTAATCAGTTCAACCTCCATTACATCGAAGGAGTATTTAACCAATGCAACAGAATCACCAATGACTCATTACTTAAAATTAATTATAAAGGTCCCAATATGATCATGGTTTCCTCTTACAAATCACCAATCACTGCGGATGCTATCCAGATCATTCAACAATTTATGCAGCCATTTGGCCATATGGACGGCCCATTTAAAGTACTATCGGAACCATGGACGCAGGCTATATGCAAACAGTTAAGAGATTATACAGAACATCATTGCAATTATTATCATCTAGAGAAGCAAAAGCAGGAAGACGACGTTGGATATGATAATGTAATAATTGAAGACATTTGAAGAAGCAAAAGGACATATACAAATGTAGCCCTAGTGGCAGTGTCGATATAAACCAACAAACTCTGTAAATAGTGTAGATTCTTTCTTTAGTCTTAGTCACCTTTTTCTTTTTGCTTTTTCGTCCTTTTAGGCGAATCTTACTTTTTACTTTTGCTTTTAGTCATGTCATTTTCCTTTTCATCTTTTCACTTTAGCTTTTACAGATTCTTTAGGTTACCGATTAGCTTCTCTCCTTGCCTATATAAGGCACTTCACTTGTAACATACTCTTTATGTTGAAATAAACTTTCTTTCTTTCTTACCAACTTCTCTTCGTGTTTAGCCTAGTTGTGGCATTTGAAGCGAACAATGAAGAAGGTATGTTGAAATGAATGTTATTTCTTCATCACCATGTTATATTCATTAATATTATTTGTTATTCATCTTCTACTTATAACCATTTATCCATCTTATCTCTTTGTTATTATTCATTCCATATCCATCTTCATAACTTATCTTTGTAATCAACTTTTTCATTTTCAGTAATGGCAGAATTCGAAATAACCTCTTATTTTGAACGCAAAGCTTTAAAAAAAGAAATTGATTCAAACTACTTATGCAAGAGATGATTGGTTGGACGAACTCAAATCTAGATATATAGCACGCAATAAGCAAGCACATGAACAAAAGGACGATCAGATGCAAGGTCATTATGTTAGACTTATAGAACTAGTAGATGAATATAAAGCTGTACTCAAAGAACAAAGAACTTATTATATAAATGAAATCAAAACTTTGATTGATTAGATCAATTACCAATGTATTTTGACAATAAACGAATGTTAAAAGAATTAATTAAAAATACGGAAGAACTAGCTCAGAATTATAAGGAACAAATTAATCAACTTTCACAACAAATTAATTTTCTTTCTCAGGCACATTTTATACAATATTTACCTCAATTTAGAATATTAAATCAAACTTTAGCCTTAAGTCAAACCATTTATCACTCATTACAAAAGAATTTAAGAACTTATAAGAATCAAATCCAATATTTTATTGATTAATCATGCATGTATATTTATTACTTTGTTTATTTTTATTATTTTGTTCTCTATTTTTTAGGAAATTATTATGAAATTTGTTGAAATATGCTTTTACGTTTTAGATCCAGATATATTAAATTTATGTTTTTATTATATATATAGATATGGATTTATATATGAGATTAGACAGTTCTTATATATTCAGTGTTCAATTTTTTAAGATGAATTTCTCGAATGGTTTACACAAAACTATGACAAATAATCAAAATTGTTCTATCTGTATAGAATTAGAACAATATATTAGAGAATCTAATACTTTTTTAGAAAATTATAGACAACAGACAATAGATACTACTAATAGATTAATTCAATATATTGAAAATCATTCTTCTAATAATATAGATTTTTCAGTTTTAGAAGATTTACAGCTAGAACTAAATATAACTCGACAAACTTATCAATTTTATGCTAATGAAACACATTATTTAATTAGGACATTAAGATTGCATAGAATTCATACTCATAACACGATATGACTAGTAAAGAAAAAGATTATGAAATTTTAGATATAGATACTTTAGAATTAGAAGAATCTCAAGGAACGTTTCATATTAATACTTTGTTAACACAAGAGAAACAAAAACAGATCTCAAAAAATAAATTAAACTTAAAAGCAGGTCAAGATATTCAAACATCTTTAGTTAAACAAAATTTCCATCGACAAAATATTATTTATTTTGGAAAAATGATACATGAAACACCAATACGTATGGATCAATGTAATGGTCATATACGGATTAGTTTAATTGATTAAACTCAGATAAGTAAACAGTTAAAAAAGATTCCTGAAAAAAAAAGAAATAAAATTGGATATATACATTTATCTACAATACAAATTTTATTAAAATCTACGATCCAAGAAGGTATAGACTCCCCAATTAGAGTGGCTATTATTGTTAAACGAATGAATAATTTAAATGACCAAATAATTGGAATGATGAATGGTAATTTAGCTTATAGAAAAATAAAATTTAATACTAGATTAAAATTAGGAATTCCTTTAAGATCACCTAATCTTGACGATACAATAACCATAACATATAAATTCTATAAAGAATATTTAATGACTCAAGGACAATATCCGTTTTTTATCACCTATTAGATTAGTTATGCCTTGACCAATTCTCATTATAGTATTGAATTTAAAAATATAGGTAAGATCTATCTGGATCAATTATTTAAAGATGTAGCTAAAGTAGGAACAAATTTTAAAACTAATATTAGAACTCTACCTACTATTTAGTATCCAATTTTACCAAATAGAAAATCCTTATCCGATATACCAAGTTCTTCTACAAATCCTCCACTAATTAGATCCCAATCGTTTAGTAGACCTATTTTAATTAGAGAACCTGGAATAAAATCACACTCAATAAGAATTACATATCCTATTACTCCTTTAAGTCAATATAATACTGAGAAAAAAGTTAGAAAAAATAGAAAATCAAATTAACCAATTAACTGATTATATTAAGAAAACTTTATGAGTGTATCTCAGCAATTGAATGAATTAATTATACAACAAAAATTATTTGAAGAAAAGATAACAAAATTATTATAACAACAAGAGAAAATAAATACTTCTATTTAGCAACTACTCCATGATAATCTCACTTTAATAAATAATTATATAAATCATCTAGACTCTAAATTAAAAACAATTGAAATAAAAGTCGAACAAATCGAAAAGCAGCCTTCACCCAAAATGGTATCAAAGCCTTCCATATCCACATCATCTCCTATGAAAATATTTGTAAAACCATGGACAAGATAAATCAATTAGAATATAATCCTACTAAATTAATTGAATCAGAAGACAATATAGAACAAGTAAAGAAAACAATTCAAGTACAATTACATGACATAATACAATTAGTTAACCGATTAACTTTAAAAAATAATACAGAAATGAAACAAAATTATCAAATTACTGATAAAATCAAAGATAAAGATGAAATTATCTATAGATATGAATCAGATCAAGATATCTTTGCAGAAACAAATAAACCAAGTACTAGTGGAACAAAAGATAAAGAACATATAGAAACAGAAACAAGAGGAGAAAAAAGGAAAAAAGAGCATCAACCTAATATTTATAGTTGGACACCAGATAATACTGATGATTTTTTGAATAAACAAGGCTATTATAAAAAGGGTTCAAAAATTCGTAAGTATCCTACATAATATAGTCCAAAACATACAGCCTTAGGACCCGATGAAATACTTGATATTGATTATGTATTAAATCCTGAACAAATAATACTATAATGGTATAACAAAATTCAATTATTATTACAAATTGACAAACCTTTTGGGGAAACAATAAATAAAAATCATTTATGGAATTTTATTACGTATAAAACTAAAGGAATAGTACAAACATTTTTAACTGATAATGAATCTTCATTAAAAAATACAACGCAATATCAAAGTCCTGAAACAGATGTCCACATTTTTCATGCAATAGCAAGTGAAATATATAAAGAATTTTTAGGAAAAGATATACTTTCACATCAACAAGAAGTTTATAATGAAAATAGAGAAAA
Organism: Erythroxylum domingense; assembly: GCA_025594535.1. Taxonomy (NCBI): domain Eukaryota; kingdom Viridiplantae; phylum Streptophyta; class Magnoliopsida; order Malpighiales; family Erythroxylaceae; genus Erythroxylum; species Erythroxylum domingense. The sequence continues at coordinate 30,576,889 of JANQBM010000008.1, forward strand.
AACATTTTGGCATTTAAATAATATGAGACTTTGTAATCTTTGTTACTTAGATCATTTTATCTGTGAATTTAAAAAATATTATTATAAATTATCTCGAAATGAACAAGAAATGTATATTCATATTTTTATACAAAAATTACCATACCCTATTAATCAAAAAGTAGCAGCCAGATTTCAAGAAAGAAGTGATCAAAATAAAATCGCTTATAATTTAGGAGGAGCTATATTAGTAACACAAGAATTATTAATAGAACAATGTTTCGAAACAAAATTATGAAAAACCTTAAAACATAAAACCAATCAACTCTTGTGAGAAAAACGCAGAAGTACCACAAGAATATGGATGTGAGCCAACTAGGCAAAAGAAAAATAAGAAACCATTTAATAATAAATATAAATGGAAAAGATACTCTAATTATAGAAGAAACAAACCTTGTTTTTATCGACAGAAATTTAGAAAACAAGGATATAGACAATAAATTGAAGAGAATCAAGTTTAGTTGTCAAGCTATGGGTATAAGTAGATTTGGGACCGTTAATCTCAACTCGAGTTTTGGTTAGCAAAGTGATATCAGAGCTAACTTATATCCATGACGTGCCTAGTTTGAATCCCAGCGTTGGAATATACGCCTTGACAAGGTATTGACTTAAAGGTAGCAAAAGCGTGGTGGGCATAAGTAGATTTGGGACCATTAACCTTAACTCGAGTTTTGGTCACACACATTTGTATGACTGAGATCACGTGAAACAGAGTTGGTACAAGATAGTAGGTACAGAGGATCTGGTTCCAATAACTAGACAAACGAAACCCTTGGTGGCTATCCAATCAATGCTTTTACTCTTTTCCTCTTTACATTTAGTTGTAGGTAAAAGAGTTATTTTTTCTTTAATTTCTCAATAATTTTTTTCTATATTTTTGTACAAAGTTGCAAATACTGTACCGAACTCGGTATCGAATTAAGTTCTGGTACAGTACTGTACCGGTACCGATCAATACTGGGTACCATTTCGAGTAATTTTTTATATTTATGAAATAGTCCCTGAAATTTTTAAAGTTTGCAAAATAGTCCACTAATATATTGTACAGTTATATATTGTATACTTTACAGGTTTACATCAACCCTGTTTCCAAAAATCATAATAATAAATAATAATCACAATTAATAATTTAATATAAAATGACAATAATTTTTAAATATTTTACATATAAATAATAACCACAATTAATATGAAAAAGGACAATCATTATAATACAAATATAAAAATAAGAATAATACAAAGTATTTAAAATATTACAATAATATAATTTCAAGATTTTAATAAATAATAATTACATCAAAACATCCAATAAAAG